>JAVJHS010000050.1:0-104000 GCA_032873175.1 Leptopilina drosophilae | reverse complement strand
TCGTTTTTAAATTATAAAGTTAAAAGTGGTCGTTGTCTGTAATTATAATTGAGAACCATTTAATTTGTTTCAACGATTCATGAAAAATAAATTTAATCAATAGCCCTATATTGTAGCATCTCAGGAGAATGTTATTAAGTCGAAAAAAGTATCATTTTTCAGATATAGTTTTTATGGATAAGTATTTCCTATAAGAACTGTACACGTACCTCTAATTAAATGCCATTTTCAAGTTATAAAAGTTAAGAGTGGTCGTTGTCTGTAATTACAGTAATGAACCGTTTAATAGGTTTTATAGAAATATGAAAAGTAAATTTAATCTATACAGCGTCTTTGGAGTATATATACCCTGCCGGATTGGGATCACCGTAAAGTCACCGTTTACGGTGATTTTACGGTGATTTGTAAATAATATCCGAAAAACCATATAAAACCATAACTTTTATTAGAGAAATTGAAAGAGGACATTCTAATGAATAAATTTATGCTTGCGTTTTAATAATAAACATTAATTTATCATGTAAAAATAATTTTTAAAGTTAAAAACATCATCGGTGATTATTTACACTGTCACGGTGATTTGTAAATTAAGCATGTAAATTCACTTAGTTTAAACTTAAAAGTGTATAAAATTAAAAGTCATTATAGTATAGAATAAATTAAAAACAAAAAAATAACCAATAATAAAACACTTTTTATAAAAATAAATAAAAAAGTGAAAAGTTTGTTTCTAAATGTGACACAAGAGAAGAACGAGTAATTTGCTTTGTAGGTAAATGGGCGAGTTAAATGATCATTTACCACGAGAGCTCGCTCGATAACATGAAAAAATAGAAAGTGTTATCATAGTGCAAATTTCGACGATTTTTCTCCCAATAGATGGCGCACTGAAATAATTCTAAAATACAATTGTCAATCTTTCTCTATAGTGTCAAAAATAAGTTTATATTATTGCATTAGAAAGGTAAGTATGAATATATAATAAATAAACATTTATTAATTTACAGCAAGACATTTTATTTAAATAAAATAGTTATTTAAATTAAAAACTTAAAACTTTTAAATAATAATTAGTAAATAATAATTAGTATTTGCGAATTTAATTCTTTTTTAATTATAAATTTTCATTTTTTTACTTAAATAGTAAAAAAAAATATTACTTCAAGATGACGAATTTTAAAAATTATTTAAGTTTGCTGTAATCTTGTAAAAATTATTATATATAAGAATTTTATCGTTAACTGACAATAAATTTGTTTGTCAATTATCTAAAAATACTACTTACTAATTAAGATGTCTGACAAATGTAGTTTAAAAATTTTTTTTTTACACTTGTTAAAATTAATATTTCAGTCATTACCTCTTTTTAACAACAAGTTTGTTTACATTTTTTTGAATTAAAAAATTACTAATTCAAGTTGGTCTTTTAAAAATTAATATAAGAATTCTACTTTTCAATGACAACAAATTTTTGTGTAAATAATTTTTAAAAAACTAAAAAAATTACTAATTCAAGGATGTGAAATATTAAAATTCTTTTATTTTGCTTAACACTTGTAAAAATTTATATATTAGAATTTTTTCTTTTACTGACAACAAATTTGTTTATAAAGTATTTAAAATATGATAAAAAATTACCCTTTATTTACTATTCTTTTTTTATGAAACTGAAAAATAATTAAACTAAGATGATAGACTAAAAAATTTCTTAATTTTTTGGCTTGGCGCACAGAAAATAATGTTTTAGACTTTTATCACTGATGTCAAATTAGCAATTTGTGATTTATTTTTTAAAAAATAAACAATGACTTATAAAAAATGTAAAATTAATTAAGAACAAATGTTCTTTATAAATCTAAACTGTAATTTTGTTATAATATAGAAAAAATTTTAATAAAAATAAATTCTTGGTTTTTTAAATTTTTGACTAAAAAGTTCTTTTAAAGGTTTTGCTTATTTGGATAGAAAAGATGTAGGGGAGACCGGGGCATAATGGATCACTGCTCGGGTCATATTGAATCAGGAATGAAATTACAGGGCTCGAATCGTATTTAAGACTCAAAAAGTCGCTTTAGTAGCATAAATTCACAACAAAAGTCACGAAAAGTCGCATAAAATTTCCGAAAAAGTTGGAAAAAATTCGAATGGAATTTTAAGAAAAAAACGCCAAAAAGGAAACACGAAATTGTCAAAATTGTAAAAAAATCACATTTCTCGTCAACACATACTTTAACATCAAACAATCTGGAATAATATTATTTAACAAAATTTAATAAAATGCATGGCAAAAATTTAATTAAGTATTTTTAACATTTTTTAAAAAAATCTGTTCAAAATTTCAATTATTTTTATAAATAATAAAATTCATCATGAAAATTCAATTACTTTCAAAAGTAATAAAATTCTCCGCAGAATTTCAATTATTTACAAATTTTTTTTTAATTTCTCATCAAATTATCGCTAAAAAATATATCATGGAAAATTAATTATTTTCAAAAGTTTTGATAGAATTGAGCGGCTGGATTCCATAAGGGCACGTAAATTTTTCTCGGTCGAAATCGAAGTCCCCTGGACACTCAAAATTCAACTTCTGAATTGAAATGTTTCAAAAATATTTATCCTTATAGGAAATTTCATTGCGCATCTTTTTTTCTTTTAAATTTTTATTGTATCTTCTACCGTTTTCGAAATATAAGGAAAAAACTGTTTTTTTAAAGAGCAAAATTTTTATTGTTTTTTTCACTTCAACTCGCGATTACTCAGTCAATTTTACATATTTTTTAATGAAACAAAAACGAAAATACGCGTTATTTTATCCTACGAGTGACTAAAAAAGAAAAATGATGTTTTAATTATAAATAAAAAAGTTATTAATTTTTTATTTATTTATTTAAACGGTTTTATTATTTTTTTATTATTTATTATTATTATTTTTATTGAGATATTGCAAAATTTGTAAACTGAAATTTTCACTAAGCGGGGAAGCTGAGCAAATTTTGAGCAACAAAAAACTTCCAGCGAGAAAGTTGTTCATTAAGGTCTCAACAAGTTTTTCCCGAAAGTTACATTTCAATTAAACAATTAGTTAACAAATGGCGAATGTTAAAAGTCGTTGGTAGCTGAACGCCCGGCGCGCGTATCTCACCTTATAGTAAGCTGGAGTTTTATGCTGCGTATACATAATAACGGGTGAGAAACGCGCGCTGCGCGTTCAGCCGCCAACGACTTTTAACATTCGCCATTTGTTAACTAATTGTTTAATTGAAATGTAACTTTCGGGAAAAACTTGTTGAGACCTTAATGAACAACTTTCTCGCTGGAAGTTTTTTGTTGATCAAAATTTGCTCAACTTCCCCGCTTAGTGAATATTTTAGTTTATGAATTTTGCAATATCTCAATAAAAAATTAATAACATTTTTATTTATAATTAAAACATCAATTTTCTTTTTTAGTCACTCGTAGGATAAAATAACGCGTATTTTCGTTTTTGTTTCATTAAAAAATATGTAAAATTAACTGAGTAATCGCGAGTTGAAGTGAAAAAAACAATTAAAATTTTGCTCTTTAAAAAAACAGTTTTTTCCTTATATTTCGAAAACGGTAATAGATACAATAAAAATTTAAAAGAAAAAAAGATGCGCAATGTAATTTCCTATAAGGATATATATTTTAAACATTTCAATTCAGAAGTTGAATTTTGAGTGTCCAGGGGACTTCGATTTCGACCGAGAAAAATTTACGTGCCCTTATGGAATCCAGCCGCTCATTTCTAGTTAAAATTATCATTATCTTCATAAATCTTCATAAATAATAAAATTCATAATGGAAATTTAATTATTTTCAAAAGTTTTGATAAAATTCTTTGCTCAATTCAATTATCTTAAAAAGTAAAAAAATTCATCGCAGAAATTCAATTATTTTCAAATTTTTTAAAATTCTCCCCACAATTTCAACTATTTTTAAAAATATCAAAATTCTTTTTCAAAATTCAATTATTTTTAAACATTTAAAAAAAAATCTGTTCAAAATTTCAATTATCCTTATAAATAATAAAATTCTTCTCTGAAGTTCAATTATTTGCAAAGAATTTTAATAAAATTATTATCAAAATTTTAATTATCTTTATAGATAAAAAAATTAATCATAGAAATTCAAGTATTTTCAAATTCTTTTCTTAAATCTTATAATATAAAATAATGATTTTATTACTCAGTCATCTTTAATTATTATAAATCATGAAGACATCGATTGCTCCCAGTCGAAGCCTCGGAGTGATTGATTTCTTCATGTTTTATAACAATTTTTTATAAGTAGTTTAATTTCAAAAATGTTTGAATTTGAATCTTTTTGAAAAATTTTAATTCTTATGTAAAAATAATAATTAAATATTTATTTAAAAAAGAAGTTATTGATGTTTTTTTGAAAAATTTGAAAGAAATCTGCAAATAAACTTAATAAAACATTTTTTTGATTAAAACTTTTTCCTTTGACTTTAATTTTCAAAAAATTTTAAAAATTTCAGTCGCAATTCACTAAAAAAAATCTCGAAAAATTCGATAATTCGCATCTTTTCACAAAAAAGTCGAAAAAAGTCACATTTCTTTAGAAAAGTCGAAAATATAGTCGAAAAAGTTGCACAATCCGAGCCCTAAAATGAAAAACTTATAATGACGATGGTATTTGGTTTTAAAAATATTTTACATTTATTTCAAAATTTTTATTACAAAAAAAATAAATTTAAATGTTAAAGGTTCCTCTTGGGTTTATTAGGACAACCTTCTTTCCAATAAATGGACGTCCATTTCCTGAAACAAAGCATATTTGTATTTATTAATTATAATTAACCCCAGCGGTTAAACTATTTGATATAGAGAGCTCAAATTTGGCATAGATACGTATTTTAACACGTATATTACAGGAAAAATATAGAGAATGTGATTGGAGGTTACGTCTATACACGGAAAAACTTTGTTCAAGAGTTATTGAAAAAGAAAAAAGTTTTTCGTGTAGCGTTGTCAAAGAAATAACAAGATTTTTGGTCAAAAATGTATAAAAAGTGACCATCCCCCCCTTTTACTTTTAAACTATTCAACATGGAGGGCTGAAATTTGGCATACTGGGTGTATTTTAACGCAAATATTACAGGAAAAATATATAGAACTTGCTATGTAATAATTGCCGTAGCATTGTCAGGAAAAAAATTTTAAAAAATTTTTCTTTAGTTTAAACAAGTGGCATTAAGGTTATGTTCTTCAGTGGTCACGTGTCCCATATTCTTTACTATGGAAAAACGTCACGTAAAACGTATTTCAAAGAAGAGTAAAATTTAAAAGAATAAATGAGAGATTGTTTTCTCCCTCTAATTTTGTAACTGAAATTAAAAAAAATTGGACAAGTTTGAGTTGTACTCGTACTGCATTGGCGAATTCCGTGCACAAATATTAAAACAATACTTGTTACATTTATCGATAATTGGAAGAATAAAAAAAAACAGGAACTAGTTTTGAAAATTTTGTTCCTCTAATTATTATTGTTTACAATATTATAGATATACAATATTTTAATTTTTTTGTTATCTTTTTTATCAAATTATGAGTATTAACAAATTTAAAATTTTGTCTGCCGTATTCAATCCGCAATTTTCAAAGTTTTAAAATCTGATAGGAGGTTCATAAATATCCACCTTAAAAATCCTTATGTAGGAAATGGCAGACAAAATTTTAAATTTGTTCATACTTATCATTTGATAAAAAAGACAAAACAAAAATTAAAGTATTGCATATCTACACTGTTAAAAATATTCTGAAAATTCCTACACGGAAAAACTTTTTCAAGAGTCATTACTAAATTTATTCCAGAACTCAGGATATGGAAATAAAACAAGAAATACTACAAAACCATAGATTGAAACATTATTTTAAGCTGTTCGGGGATAACTGTAGTAAATTTCTGGACTACTTGTTTAATTTTCTTGAAAAAGTTCTAAACTGGTTTAAGAATAGAAAAATGTAAAATTAGCGAAAAAAATTTGCCCGCGCGAGTAGTCGAACTTGAGACAGTTTTTTGAAGCTACAAGGAACATCAATTTTTTATGTCTCAAGATTAGTCTAATAATTTGAACTTTTATTTCCCGTAAGTCATTTTGATGTGCCATTTATCTTATTAATGAAAAATGAGAAATATGTTGATTACGATCAATAAGGTTAAAAGTGAGGGACAACTTTTAAAAGATTATAACTTATTTCACAATGAAATAATTTTTAATTTTCATACTGAAAATTGTTAACTCTTTAATTATCTTTAAAAAGATGCGTCTTACAATTAGTGATTCTTATTCATTACAATGTTTTAACGTTTAAACCAATCCAAATCGTTCACTTAAATTGGAATAATTATTAATCTATATTATAAATAAATGTAAAACGTTTCGGAACTGATTCATCTTATCAAGCTTCAATATTTCCAACAAAAATAAAGTAACAAGTTATTGAAATTATCGAAATATATGCGAGGGATATGAAAGTGAAAGGTTCCAGAGATATTCTCATATAATTTTACCTGAATAGGGGCGCATGGAAAGACCCTAAACCAGATTTGTTAGAAATGTTATTTAATAGAATTTTATTACACAGAATGTTATTTCAGTAGAATGTATTATTGTTAGAATGATAGCTTGGCTGAAAGAAAAGTAGAAGGAATTTTAATTTAGTAGAATATTTATTCGTCCGAATTATAATGTGTCAGACAGTCAATTTGATCGAATTTCCATTTTCCAGAAATCTAATTTATCAGAATATCAATTTATGCGAATCATTTTTTCGTAGAATCGTAATTTTACAGAAGCGTAACTTTTTGATAGAAATCTACTTCATCAGAATGTACATGTGTTCGAACACATGTTCATTCTGATAAAGTAGATTTCTGTCAAAAAGATTTTCGGCAATATTTAGATTCTATTTAATTACGATTTTACAAAAAAACTATTCGCATAAATTGATATTCGGTTAAATTAGATTTCTGGAAAATTGAAATTCGATCAAATTGACTTTCTGCCAGATTATTATTCGGACCAATAAATATTTTACTAAATTAAAATTTTTTCTACTTTTCTTTCAGACAAACTATCATTCGAACAATTATACATTCTACTAAAATGATATTCTAGGCAATAAAATTCTATTACATAACATTTCTAACAAATCTGGTTTAGGGTCTTTTCATGCGCCCCCCTGATTAATGTGTAAATTTAATCAAAATCTTGAAACAACATTCCGAGATATTTAAAACTTTATAATGTTAATATTAAAGTGAAAGAATTAACATTTAATTTATAATGTTAATTTTAAATACATTCTGATATTATTACCTCCCTTAAAATTTTTCTTCTTTCCTCTTCCTCGTCTTCTATTATCTTCGATACTCCTCTCCCTTTGTACACTTCTTTCTCCTTCACTCTCTCTTCTCTGTTCCCGCCTTCTTTCAATCTTCCTCTTTCTCTCTGTCGATCTTCTTTTCTTACTGCCCTCCCCGTTTTCGACTTTTTCAATTTCTTCTTTTTTTCTACTTTCTTCCTCCTTCTTTTCCAAATCAATTTTCTTCTTCTCTATTATTGATATCTGAAAAAATTTTTTGTTTTCTGTAAATATCAATGTTTACAAATAACAATATAATAGGGGAGACCGGGGCGTAACGGATCACTTTTCACTTTTTGTTGCTTAACTTCGTCATTCTTGCTTTAATAAAAATTTCATCATGTGGAAAACTTAGACTAACATCTTAGGTTTCAATTAAAAGAAAGTACGTCCTAATATCACTTATACTTTTTTTTCTAGAACAATGTTTTTGGAGAAATGCAAGGAGAGCAATTTTGCCTCGGTCCGGGGCGTAGTGGATCAGCAATGAAATTGTAATTTAGATCATGAAATATTATTTACTATTGAAAATTTTGGTTTTTATTGTACAATTATTACGAAGAATATTGAAAATGGAACATATTTAATTTAAACTTTAAACATTTTCATGCTAGTTTTTAATTTTAAAAAGTTGTAGTGAAATGCAAAATCCATTTATTAAAAAAATATTTTTTTCAAAATATTTTTTTAAAAAGGTTATCATTATCTTAATATATAAATTACAAAAAATTAAACTTGACAGCATTATTTAATTAATATTTAAAATATAATAGGTTTTTTTTAAATAAATAGGCAAAATTGATCCATTACCCCCTGATTTTGTTATTCTTTATTAGTACCGTAAACATTAAATAAAAATTGTCCATTGTTCTTTAAGAAGAGATGTTTAAAGCTCAAAACCTGATATATAAAAATTATTTACAAGTTATTTTGAAAAAGATATAACAAAAAATCAAAGACTTTGAAAATTTACTTTCAAGCATCAAAATTACTTTTTCTACTATATTTTTAACAATAATAAATAAATAACAATTAAACTTGGTACAAACTTAAAATATCCCAAGTACATTATTTTGATCAAAAACCGAAATTACTCTTATTTACCACTTTTGAATAAATTCAAGTGATACATTACGCCCCTGATCAATTCCGCCCCGGTCTTCTGTATATAATCCTATGGGTAGTTTTACAAAAGAGGGAATATATGATGTCCAAGGTTGTTTTTTACATTAATTTTGAAAAAAATACAATTATTTTTAATGGGTATTGCAGTGCTTAATGAATTCTATCATGCCACAAAATGTTACCCGGTATACGAAAATATGCATTTAAGTCCTAATTCTCACTTTTCTGTCAATTATTAAAAAATATTTATTTCATGTTTTTATACTTTTGATGCTCGAGGTAGAGCCTTATTCCCTGTTGACCAGTATGCTATATTTTGTTATTAAGCGTTGTTTTTAAATTTTATAGACGAAAAATTATCAAATTCTCAGTTTACTTTTGACTTTAATATAATCTACTTTTTAAAACCTGAACGTAAAAAAAATTGTGACAAAATTTTCTTCATATTTTTTCCTTGTTTGTAGAACTGCCCACATAATATATTATATAAATATAATATTTCAATTCATTGTTTACTATAATTCATTTAATTTTTTATACACGAAAAACCTTTCCTTACTGCCCCGTGGGTAATAACCCCTTTAGTGCATAGCTAAAATATAAAAAAATGGTCCCAAAATGTGTAAGACTTTCTTGAGAATAAATTTTCATGACACTTGGTATTAAGGGGTTTTTGGGGTCGCTGATTATAAATCCGGTGTTAGCTTTTAAAAATTAAAAATGGCGGACGATTATTAAAAAATATTTAAATAATTACGTATTAAGTTTTAAGAAAAATTTTTGGCGGCAATGTCGGTTCAAAAATTAAGTGTTTTGAAAATCAGACTTTTGAAATTATTTAAAATTTTTGGCGGCCATATTGGATCAAAATATAGGTATTTAGAAAATCTGAATTCATAATTGTGATCAGCGACCCGAAGAACCCCGGAGTAACAATTTTTGAGAATGTATGTAAGATGTTTTCTTCTTTTGGCCATGACGTATATATACGTCATCCACTCTCAAGGGGCTAATGGGTTTTTTGAGTTTATACCTTAATCGTTCTTAAGCAACATAGGACGGATCTCTTCTTCTCTCAAACTAAATCCAGAATGAGAAAGAGTAGTTACCGATACTAATGGCTATGATATTAAAAACGGTGCGAACTCATTTCCTTCTGAACTCAGATTTAAAAGATTTGAGTACTCTCGCACTGGCAAATTTTCTTACATGCGCTGCAATTAAGCTTTCAGAAAGCTGAAGATCGGGAGTAAAGACATTCATTTGTTAAACATAGTCGCCATTATCACACATTTCGAACAAGTTAATGACATTTACTTCCAGTCTTCTACTATCTGAAATGTGGATAATCAGTAATACGAAAAAAGACTACAAAATTAACCGTGAATAAATAAATGGATCTTTTTTTTAAACCAGTTGCTTAATATTTTTCGCGAAGTTTGATTTAAATCTTACTTTAAATGCTGCCGCCCTCGCAATTTTATTTTTTCCACCACTTCGTCCTCTTCCGTAACGTATTCTTTTCACCTGAAAGTTTTTTTATGATCAACTGTTCATCACCAGTTAACAAAATTTTTAAATACAAAAACTTATTACAAACAATTGAAAAATGACAAATTAGTTTGTTAAATTTTCAATTTTCTGTATTTTTTCTTTATTAGATTTTCTAATATAGGCACATTTTTTATTTCTGGAAAACTTAATTTTTTCAAGGCACAATCATAAAAGTGATTTCAATTTTTGTACATTTATCGAATATTGGGAATATCTTGAGATACTCTTTTATGCATATAATTTACTTCCTGTGTATGAATTTAACCCCAAGAAAATATTTTTCAATGCCCAGATTTCTCATATAATTGGATTTTTATATGAATCAGTATCTATAGGAATGTAGGGCCGTTGATTATGAGTATGGTTTTAGTTTTTAAAAAATGTTAGTGGTCGATCAAATAGAAAAAAATTGTTTTAAATTGAAGACGATTTTTTATTTCGGTGTACTGTAATTAAGAAATGAAAATCTTTATCTTTTATCAAATTAAAAAAAAGTTTTTCGTGTATTATATGTATTAAAGGCAATAGATCCCCTGTTACATAACTGTATCAAAATTCATGCTTTGCATAATCTTTGTCGTCATAATGGTAAAAATTTTTCTGCAAATGGATTTTATTCTTACATCATTATCTGATCCACTCAGCGATTCTCTCCTCTCTCCTTCCTCGGTGGCAGATTTAAATGAATCCTATAAAAAATGAAAAATTTATTGAGAATTTTTGCATTGTTTGTAACTCTTTAAAGAAGTGTGAAAAAATAATATTAAATATTTCTAAGTTTTTCGGTTTTACAATTGGGTAACTCCATGCCTAAAAAATCAAAGTTGTACACTAGTTCTTCGATTTTGTTGAAACTTCGAAATTTTAAAGTAGAATACATGCCAGTAAAAAGCCTGAAATCGATTTTGAAAAATTTTGGATTTACGAGGTTTTTAAATTTTTTTTTGAAATTTTGAAAATGGCATATCTCTAAGGAAAATGAATGAAATTTAATGAAATTTTCAGGGAATGCTTATTGTTTATAGATAATTTAAGAAAAATTTTTAGAAAATTTTTTTTTTTTTAAACAAATTATAAAAAAAATAATTTTTAAGTAAACAATTTGTTGAAAAGTACCATTTTTATTTTTTTTAAATAACAATGATTCGATTCCCACTTATTTCACGAGTATTTTCCAAAAAAAATCGATGGAGGGTCTGAAACTTTAGGAGATATTGAATTTTTTATCCTTGCGCGCAACCGTAAAAAGCGCATTTTCCGGCTATACTCTACATACAAACTAATGTTCAAAATTACTTATAAGTCGTAAATTTTAACCGAATTCAATTTTTCTTTTTCGAGAATGTTAGGCTATAAATTGGCAAGAATACTGTGTATTTTTTAAATTTATATTTGTTTAAACAAATTATTATTATTATTGTTTAAATTATGATTTAATTTTTAATGTAAATCGGCATATCAAAAAAGTTAGGTAAATTTGCATGATTAGAAAAAACTGCATCTTTTCAGTATACTATTCTGTAAATGGGTAGTTATTAACAATAATAATTTGTTTAAATTTTGTTTAAACAATAATAATTATGTTTTAAATTTGCATCTGCGTTTATATTAGGTCCGGTAAATTGCAAAATTACAAAAAAATACACCTCTCCAGGTACAATATGTAAAAAGTTACTAATTAACAATAATAATAATAATTTGTTTAAACAAATTTAAATTTAAAAAATACACAGTATTCTTGCCAATTTATAGCCTAACATTCTCGAAAAAGAAAAATTGAATTCGGTTAAAATTTACGACTTATAAGTAATTTTGAACATTAGTTTGTATGTAGAGTATAGCCGGAAAATGCGCTTTTTACGGTTGCGCGCAAGGATAAAAAATTCAATATCTCCTAAAGTTTCAGACCCTCCATCGATTTTTTTTGGAAAATACTCGTGAAATAAGTGGGAATCGAATCATTGTTATTTAAAAAAAATAAAAATGGTACTTTTCAACAAATTGTTTACTTAAAAATTATTTTTTTTATAATTTGTTTAAAAAAAAAAAAATTTTCTAAAAATTTTTCTTAAATTATCTATAAACAATAAGCATTCCCTGAAAATTTCATTAAATTTCATTCATTTTCCTTAGAGATATGCCATTTTCAAAATTTCAAAAAAAAATTTAAAAACCTCGTAAATCCAAAATTTTTCAAAATCGATTTCAGGCTTTTTACTGGCATGTATTCTACTTTAAAATTTCGAAGTTTCAACAAAATCGAAGAACTAGTGTACAACTTTGATTTTTTAGGCATGGAGCTACCCAATTATTGTTGATTATAATTCACATAAATAATAAATCTGATAAAATTTAATTAATCTATATAAATGTTGATATAAATTCTAATTGGATGTGATGAAAATTGGTATGAATTAAAATACAACATAAACCATTTCTGGTAGATTTTGAATCGAAATAATAAATTTCGAGAAAACCTCATAATTTTTCTAAGCACATTTTATGGGTCAATTAAGTATCCCCAAAAAGAAGGTATACTCACATTTTGATCGGTTGAGCTCATTGTTCTCCAATCACCGTCAATTGTAATCTATTAAAAATCCACATATTACAATTACTATTTTCCAGAATGAACACTTCTTTAAATCCTATGAACTAATGAACTACAAAACTTTGTAGTTTAAAAAAATTCTTTTCTTAAGGTGAGAATTTCAAGAGTTTTTGTCACTTTGCTTTACAGAATTTTATCATTTATGAAAATAATTAAATTCTTTCGAAATTTTTTAATAATAAACAATAAATTTAGGGTCATTTTGGAGTAAATGTAAACGGAATATCTGTTTCACCAAAAAGATTAGTTTTTTTGTTAAAACGTTAAATGGACGGATTTTTTTTGCATGAACTTATTACTTTACTTCTCTAAAAAAATTTTATGAAGTACAAAAAAATATTGATGCCCCTGAATCGCCTAAACCTTGTTGCTTACATTTACCACGAGATTTTTAAATTTTCCTAAAATTCGGGGTAAATGTGAATACCACTGTAGTTAAGCGAGGTTTAAGAAACAAGTTATTTCAACTATACTTCTGTTTTAAGGGATGGCAAAATTGTAAAAAAAAATTCTTCGTAGTTGTATAGAAAAATCAACCAGTTGACTGATAATGTTTCATATGAATGAATAATCAACCATTACAAGATTAGTAATGTAAAACTTAAATAACTGGCACAAATTTTAATAAATTTCCATTCAACTTGGTAAAAAAAAGTTTTTAAACTTGCTGATTAATAATCTAACATCGAATTTTTAAATTTCAAAATGGCAGATCCAATAATTTCAGGGCTCGGATCGTCTTTAAGACTCAAAAAAAGTCGCTTTAATCCCATAAATTCACAACAAAAGTCACGAAAAGTCGCATCAAATTTCCGAAAAAGTCGAATGAAATTTTAGGGAAAAAACGCCAAAAAGGAATCACGAAATTTTATCACATATTTTTAACTTTTTATTTTAAATCTGTTCAAAATTTCAGTTATTTTTATAAATAATAAAATTCTTTTCCAAAATTCAATTATTTTAAAAAAAATTTAATAAAAAGCCTGTCATAATATTAATTATCTTTATAAATAATAAAATTCTTCTCTAAAATTCATTTATTTTCAAAATTAATGAAATTTTTTGCAAAAATTATTATTCCACCCCCAATTATTATTTACCTGACGGGAAAAATAATATTTTTTTTTCGCCCGCTTTTAATAATCATATATTTTCACTGACGGTCATATTCGACTATTTCTCTTATTATGCCCGTCCTTTTTATCTTTCATTTTTACTCACAGGCGAACTACAAATTAAAATTGTTTATTTTTAACCCAAGTAAACCCTTCCAACCCCTTAAAATAAAAAAAAATGGGAAAGCAGTAATTATTATATTTTTGTCGAATTTTTTCCAAAAAACACGAAATTTAAATAAAAATAATAAAAATCATTGCTTTTCCAATTTGGAATTTTTTTTAATGACACACACCATCAGAATTAAAATTTTGGGAGAAGGTACCATTTTGACACAAAAAAAATTTTTTTTTGTAAAAAAAAAATTTTTTTTTGTAAAAAAAAATTTTTTTTGTAAAAAAAAAATTTTTTTTTTTCGGAAAAAAAAATTTTTTTATCCTCTTTTTTTACCATTTATACAATTTTGGTTTTTATTGTACATTCATAACAAAGAATATTGAATTTTTTCAAATTTTAAAAAGTTGTAGAGAAATGCAAAATCCATTTATTTAAAAAATCTATTCTCCAATTTTTTTATAAAGGGTTATCATATAATTGTGGCAACATTTGTATAAAAATTTTTAATTAAATGAAAATACAACTAGTTTTTAATTTTGTTTTATATGCCTAGGCTTCTTAGCCTTTTAAACAAAGCGAAAAGCGTCCTGCCGGCAGGACGGGGTTTCCTCATTTTGTGACTAAAAATTATATAAATTTTTGGAAAATTCAACTTTTTTAAGCTACCCTGCTCTTGGGTTTGAACTTACGAGCTCGACATTTATATGCGCTGAAAGCTTGTTTCATCACCTTTCTAACGATATATTTAATTTTTTGTTTACGTCGATCCATGTTAGTTTTATTTAGCAATTTCGGACGGACTCACCTGAGTCTTTTTGGTCCTGCCGGAAGGACGTATCTTACATCTTAAAATAAGATGTTTTCGAAAGTATTTTACAGATTTTTAAGATGCTTTATACGTCTTAGATATTTTTTCTATCTTCAAAAAGTAAGATACTTAAGTAAGTCTTTTAAAGTATCTTAAATTAAGATGTTTCTGTCTCAATAAGATGTTTAGCGATAAGTTACTTGTGAATTGTAAGATGCGAAAAAAATTTAAGTTACTAAAATCTAAGATGCATAAAATATCTTACATATAAGCTTATAGTTAACCTCAAAACTTTTTCCCCAAAAAATATGTTGGAAAATGTGTACGAAGATACTTTAAACATCTTAAACTAAGATATTTTTAATGACTAAAAGGTGACTACAATAACATCTTAGAAATGACTACCAAAACATTTTAATTAAGATACTTCTTTTTGCAGTGCAATGAACATTTGGATTTACTATTTGTTTGGTAGTTTTTTACTAATTGCTAGTAGAAAATTACTAATTCAATTAGTAGTACGTATTTTTTACTATTTCAAATCAGTAATTTTTCTACTAATAATTAGTAAAAAAATACTAAAAATTTGTAAAAACAGTTACTAATTCAATTAGAAAACGAATCCGCACTAATTAATTAGTAGAGAACTACTAATTCAGATTTACAGAGTACAGTTATTACAAAAATGGGTACGGAAGTAATGTTATATGTGTATTCCATATTTCCATTCAACAAAATGGGATTCAGAAAGGTGATGTGAGTGTTTGTATTCGAGATTCATGTGCAAAATTATTTTGGAAGTATACATTTTGACAGGAAAAAAGAAAAATTGATTGTTACATTTGTAGATTTTGAGAAGATACTTCATTTGTAGGTAAGTAAGAATTTTTTGAGAAACTCAGAATATTACGATTGTTGAGGTTTTTTGTTGAATATCTGAATTTGTTTTTAGAGAAACATATGGTTTTCTAATAAAAATATGTAAATTGTATTTCACGTTTTTTGTATAGAGATAACATTCTAGCTTCCTTTTTCGGTGATAAATTAGGGCTACACATTTTAGAGGGAATAAAAAGAGTTTTCTATAATTAAAAAATTTTAAATTGTTTTAGATCATATTTTTCAAAACAAAATTGAATATATTTAATTTAGTTCTGATAGTCGGCTTATCCAAAGACATTTAAGTAAAAAAGAATATATTAAATAAACAAAATCCTTTACAAAGATGCAGAGAATTAAAAAATTTTAACAGAAAGGAATTGCTATCAACCTCTCAGCAATTGTTGCTAATGTAAAAATTTCTGTATCAGAAATATTTATGATAAAAAATTACAAATCGTAACAAATTAATAGGGTATTTCTTTCCTATACTTAAAATGAAAGTCCATAAACTCATTTAGATTTGCAATTGCCTTAACATATGGATAGGTTAAGTTTGCCATGTAAGCTTGCTACAATTAGGCTTAGTAAGATTTTGGTAAGATTGCCATGAAAGCTTGTTATAAAATGAAGTTCTGCCTGAACAATGTTATCTCTTCAGAAAAAGCGCGAGATATAACTATTACACTGAGAAAAAAATGTAGTTCACTTTACAGCATCGTTATTGAATCAAAGAAGTCATTTTCTGATTTAAAAGCAGTGCTATAAAATAGACTGCATATCACAACAAGTTACTGACAACTGCTTTTGAACAAATGTGAATATGCGTGTTATAAATTCAATAGCATGTTTTTCTCAGTGTAGAAATCTTTATTTACAGGTAAGTTTACTTAATTATTTAATTCTTCAATGTAAATTAATTTTAAGAACTAATTTAGACTGTTATTCGGCTTTCTACAAGTTGTTTTAAAGACAATCCAACATTTTAAGGGGAGGACAAGGGTTTCAGAGTGAAAAAAACATTTTTTTGTAATTTTGTTTTAGAAATACCCCGTGTGGAAATAGTTTGATTTAGTCATGACAGAGTTAGGTTTCTGGTCATGGGCTAGTTGTTAGTAGGGCTCGATGGACATAGCACCACTAGCGCCCAGATTCACTTTCTACATGGGACTGATAAATTATTAAAACCTTTTGTACATATTAAGTATCATTTTAACAATATTTTACCATTCTTTTATGAAAAAAATGCATAATCATCAAATGCTAACTCCCAACATTCTGAAATAATAATTTTAATCATTTTTAAATTTTTTGTGGTCATTTGAAGTGAAAATTGCTATTTTTCCACGAAAAATTCCAACATTTTGTAAGTGGAAAACCCTATTTATGTAAAGAAAAAAACTAAAACTTATTCTTGCAGTTTGGTATTTTACATGTAGAAAGTGTGTATCAAATTTGAGATAAATCAGTCTTGTAGTTTTTAAATGGCAGTGAACACGGACTTTAAAACAGTCGTTTTGAGAAAAGTGCGTTTAACCAATACCGTTGACTTCAAGTAGTCGGTTTTGTATGAAAATCATATCAGAAAATATTAGGACATAACATCTTAAAAGAAGATGGAAAGATTTAACTATATGAAAATTAAAAAATTAATTTTTTGAAAGTGTAAACTCTTACCCCCCCCCTAAAAACAATTTACCTGCAAAACCCATTGCAAGCTGCCTCGTTTTCAATAAAATCGCTTCTTGCGGAGTGTACATTTTTTCATTTATAATATGTAAATCTATTTCCTTCCATGTTTCATACAGTTTAGCAATCGGTTCTGTGAAACATTCATTTGTTTCTAAAATTTCATAAATTTTTGCTTCACTTGGAGGATGCATTATTTTCAGGGAAAATTCTTGAATTTTATAAAATAAATTTTGCGACAGTACAAAAATATCAAAAAGTCAATTGAAATGATTCAGTTCTGCCCAAATAATGCTTAGTCTTTCTTTCATCGTGCTTCGTAAATCTGTAAATCTGTATTATATTTATGTCAAAAAGACATAAAATAGATTGAGAATATATACTCAGTAGGGTCAGTTAGGGTAAATGTAAACGGAATATCTATGTTTCACCAAAAACATTATTTTTTTTGTTAAAACGTAAAATGGACAGATTTTTTGCATGAACTTGTTAATTTACTTCCCTAGAAAAATTTTATAAAGTACAAAAAAATATTGATGCACGTGAATCGCCTAAAACTGACTGTGTACATTTACCCCGAGATTTTGAAATTTTTCTAAAATTCGGGATAAATGTAAACACCACTGTAGTTAAACGAGGTTTAAGAAACAAGTTATTTCAAGTATTACTGCTTTAAGGGATGGAAAAACTGAAAAGAGTTCTTCGTAGATGTATAGAAAAATCAATCAGTTGACTGATAATGTATCATATAAATAATCAATTAACCATTACAAAATTAGTAATGTAAAATTTGAATAACTTGAACAAATTTTAATAGATTTTTATTCAACTTGGTAAAAAAAGTTTTAAAGGTTGCTGAATAAGAATCTCAAATTAAATTTAAAAATTTAAAAATGGCATATCATTAATCGTTTCGTTTTTATTTACCATCAGTGATTCTGCAGGGACATGTATCATTATACACCAATTTCCTGAAGAAATAACTAATTGAATTTAGTTTTTTACTTTAATTTTTATTGATGTATGATATTTATAAATATTTATTTTACTATAACTCCTAAAACTGGGTGAAAAATTTGATAAATTTTTAATATATTAATTAAAGTACTACAAATTGATAAATATTGTTCTCTAAATTTGAATTGGTTAAAATAACTAATTTGATGATAAAAAGTCAATCACTGATTCAAATAGTAATATTTTTCTACTAAAATAGCTAGTGGCAACTAGTTATTATTTTTTCCTAATAAATTCCCGAGCTATTTCCTAATTTTCCAGATACACTGTTAAATGTATTGGTAAAAACTAAAACCCGTCGAAGACGGGAACAATAGATAGTTATTTAATATAATTTTAATATTACCGAATTACAAATTTTTATAAAATTTATTGTTTCTAATTATACTTTCTTATAATGTACAAATTTTCTTAATTCTAAGATTTCTAACTTTTATTTTATCGAAATATCATTTAATATAAAACTTTTGTCTCAGAAACATTTTTCAAACTGATTTTAACCTTTTCGAATTAATATTCTTTATAATTCTCTTTACTCCTAACCATTCTTCTTTATAATATCTATATTTTCTAAGTACACTGAAAAAAATGATGATGTCAATTTTGACATACAAGTATGGTTAGGATGTATAGCTGAAACAACAATATACTGTATTGCTGTTCTCAAAATACAGTATTGGTGTTCTCCACATACATATTACTGTCTCTCACATACATAAAGCTGTTCTACACTCCGTATGGCTGAAACAGCAATACTGTATGTCAGTTCCATATCCATCAATATAATATGTAAGAATTGGCTATATTTATGTCAGTACCATAAATATATTTTTTTCAGTGTAGTATTTCTTCCAACAAAACTTTACCGAATTGTCACTTCTTCTTCTTCTTCTCCTCTCACTAGTTCTTACGGCATTCCAGCCAAAATGTTTTGTATGGAGAAAAATATTTGTAGCAAAGGAATTAAATAAAAAATTTATTAAACTAATTGTTTGTATTTTGAAGAAATCTTACAACAATTAATAGCCTATAAAATTATAGCATTTGATTAAATTTATATAATTTATAAGAGTATCAAATGCGTTAGTTTCTGCAGAAAAAATAACATGTATTTAGATGTCGTTTTTCCCGCAACAACTGAAGAATGTGAACTTAAATAATTAAATTAATTTTATTTTAAATGTATATCTTTTTAGATAATTGAAAAAGTAAACACAAAATTTTCTAAGGAAAAAGTTTTATAAGAAATGATTTTTCGATAAAATGAAAGTAAGAAATCTTAGAATTTAGAAAATTTATATATTATAAAAACATATATTTAGGAACAATAAATATAAATATAATTTTTAACAAATATATAAAATAATGTTTATCAAAATTGACAATTCTAAAATGAAAATATTAATTTAAATAATAAATATAAAAACTAATAATTTTTAGAACTGATAATTCGGTGATTTTAATATTATAAAAAATATTTTTCCGCATTAATAAACATTCTGACTATCGGTAATTAAAAAACATAATGTTTCATAATTGTAGACTTTACATGCGCCTGGAAAGAAAATTGATAACTATTTTTTAAATAAAGAAATATAGAAACATTAAAGAAAAGAATACTAACCTCGAAACATTTTAATTTTTTTCTTATAGATATTGAGGATACTTATTTTACTAATATATATTTATTATTATCAATAAATGAAAAGATTTAATTATTAATTAAATATTTTTTTATATTAGATAGATTAAAATAAAAATTATTTGGATCAAATATATATTTCTCAAATAACTAATTGATTGAATCAAATTTTTTTTTAGTGTATTATAAAAATTTCAATAAACTGTAATTACTTAAAATAATTGTCGTTTCGTCAAAATAGATTATTTTCACGTTTTTCCAATTTCGATTGTTTTAACCTGACTTCGCTTCACATTACTGTTTGTTATTATCTGTCAGTTGAATCGTGAACGTGAAAATTTCCTTCGAAATGAACAAAGTGAGTATTGTAAATAAATTAAATAATTCAATGTAATAATAATAATAATTTTAATTAAAAATAACATATTTTTTTGTTATAAAGTTATAATTTGTTTTATTTTTTAGAATATTGAAGCACTCGTGAATTTTCCTGTTATCGCAATTTGGCAAGTTTCAACGTAGTGAGGAAAAAAATTTCGGGATTGAAATTAATTATTTTGGTGAGAAATTCCTTTTTATTGCTTTTTACTTTTTAATATTCATTAAAAATTTTTTTATGTTTCATGATAATTTTTTTATTAAAAATTAATTGGAAATTTATTATCAATATTTATTTTTATTTATTTTTATTATAATTTAAATGTAATTGTAAAATATTATTGAGTAACTGCTTTAATTATTAACAAATTGATCACGAAATTTTTTATTTATTTCATAATAATTAATTCGGTATTTATTTTTTGTAAGCAATATTTTATAATTATAGTTAATTATTTAATTTTTATATTATTAAGAATTAAATAGAATTTTTTTTTAGAATATTGAAGCAATCGAGGTTTTCCCTTTATTCGCAATTGGCAATAGTTTCGACGTAGTGAGGAACAAAAATTTCGGGATTGAAATTAATTATTTTGGTGAGAAATTCCTTTTTATTGATTTTTACTTTTTAATATTCATTATAAATATTTTTATGTTTCATGATAATTTTTTTATTAAAAATTAATTGGAAATTTATTATCAATATTTATTTTTATTTATTTTTATTATAATTTAAATGTAATTGTAAAATATTATTTGAGTAACTGCTTTAATTATTAACAAATTGATCACGAAATTTTTTATTTATTTCATAATAATTAATTCGGTATTTATTTTTTATAAGCAATATTTTATAATTATAGTTAATTATTTAATTTTTATATTATTAAGAATTAAATAGAATTTTTTTTTAGAATATTGAAGCAATCGAGGTTTTCCCTTTATTCGCAATTGGCAATAGTTTCGACGTAGTGAGGAACAAAAATTTCGGGATTGAAATTAATTATTTTGGTGAGAAATTCCTTTTTATTGATTTTTACTTTTTAATTTTTATTACAAATATTTCTATGTTTCATGATAATTTTTTTATTAAAAATTAATTGGAAATTTATTATCAATATTTATTTTTATTTATTTTTATTATAATTTAAATGTAATTGTAAAATATTATTTGAGTAACTGCTTTAATTATTAACAAATTAACATTATGACATATTATTATTATTATTATTCGTTATATCACTATAATTTTTAATTTAATTCAAGTAAACTTTTTTATTATTATATAATTATTATTTGATAAAATCATATTAAATGTAGTGAAATTTTTAACACCTAAGCAGTATTGTATTTGGGTATAATTTCTTTTCAAACGCCATCATATCCCTGAAGTTGATGTTGAAAAATTTTCTGTTAGACTTTTAGGGATAAAAATGTTTTCTAATTTTAACATTCTTAATTACCCAGGGAGATAGAAAAATTTGCAGATAACTTTTTAACTGAAAAATTTTACAAAAATTGTTTTATGGTTTTCAATTTCTCGATAAAAATATTTTTAATACAGACACACATGGACAAACTTTTTTATTTTATTATCATACTCAATATTTTAAAAGGTGCTCTTGACTGAAAATCATTCTTATCTGAATAACTTTTCAAAAGAATGAGACATTTTGGAATTAAAATCTTTGATTTCGTTTTTCTTGAAATTAGGTGATTATCATTATAAATTCTAAAACACTGTAACTAAGCCTATTTTATATTTACAGTGACTTAAGATCTCTAAAAATTTTCCTAATAATACAAAAAAATTTGACCGTATAAAAAATTACAATAGTGCCAAAATGGAAAATAGAAATCTTGTAAAAGAAAATCGTCAATTTTTGTGTTGATTCGGTATTCATCCCTGCTTTTTGTGACTATCAACTTCACTAGATTATTAAACAATATCTTAATATTTCAAAGGATAATAATCAATTATAAGTAAAGTTAGTTAAATAAAAATTTAATTAACAAATTAGTTAAGTAAAAGCCAATAAAATAATTTTTATTTAATAAAACATGTCCGGTAAAAAAAAACCTACAGAGTAAAAAAAAGTCTTATTTTAAGGTTGAAGGGTACCTTAATGTAAAATGCAACATTTTTAACACAACCTTCGCTTAACTTCAAATCATATTTCGTTATGGAATTTAAAGATCCAAGCAAGCTGTTTATCAGCACTGACTGGACTGATTTTAAGGCAATCATGTTAAAATATCAACATTTATACACTTTTTACATTTGAATATTAAAAATGCTATTAGGAATAAATAGTAACTTTTTTTCTAAAATTTATTTACGCTACTTTACATAAAACAAATTTTATATAAATCATAGTTCTAAATATTTATTTTTATAATTCACAAAATTTGACACTTTGAGGTTATGTATATCGTTTTTATTATTGTCAGCTCTCTGACTATATTGTACATTTTATTCGAATTTTAGTCGATTTATAATGATAACTAATTTATCGGTATACAGTAAAGAAACTTTAATATTTAAACGTTTCTGGAAATGACCACGAGAGTTGTAGGTATTAGTGTATTTAGGTATTTATCAACAATTTTTAAAAATAACCTAAACCTGTCAATTGTTTGAGGATTAAAAATAATATGTAAATAAAACGTAAGAACACAGTTAAAAGTCTTATTTTCAGCAATGAAAGGTACCTTAATTTTTGATGCAACATTTTCAAGACGGTATATTACGATGTTATTTTCTTTGGATTTTTAAGATGGGTTTTGTTTAATTTCAAATCCTATTTTTTTGCTGGATTTAAAGAGCAAAAGCTTACTGAATATAAACAAAAAATGGACTGAATTTAAGGCAATCATGTTGAAAATTAATAGTTCTATACTTCATTTAACAAGTAGAATTGTAAATTCAGAGTTCTTATCCTTACACGGAGAGAAGAGAATAGTGAAGGCGACTGTCGGTTCAGTTCTGATAACTAAACAGTTTAGTTAATTTTCGACGGACAAAAAATAACAGTCGCATCTACTATATAATAGTAGGAACGACTGTACGTTCAGTCAGAGTAACTAAACAGGAACTAAACCGCCAGGGGCGCTACTATCGCTCTCCATGCATTTCTGCTACTAAACGTGTTTAGTTGTCACAACTGTAACTCTTCTCACCGTGTATTTTCAAGCAAGCCGTGATTAAATTAAAACTGCCATTACTTAAAGAACTTTTTTAAATTCAGACAGTATTTAAAATAGAATAGATTATATTGAAACTTGTACTCGACTACTGATTGTTGTTATATGAAGTATAGGAAACCATCGCAAACGATGAGAATCATACTTCTATAATAATTTCGTTGTAGAGTACAAAGTACAAAAAATGACCATTGTTAATGGATTGGACAGAATTTAATAACACTGGAGTCTTGGTTGTACGGAACAATTCGCTGTGGCCGTATAAACCAATTAGGTCCCCTAAAAAAATGAATAATTATGCTTACTACTACTATGATTCTTTTTGCCTTCCGGTGAAGCAAAGTATCCTACTAATTTTGTTAAAATATTTTTAGCTGTTATTTATATTGCGTAACATTGATAATTAGGTTTATTAAATTTCAATTTTATATATATAAAGTAATTAATTAACATTGTTCAATAGCTAACTAAAAATTTTGAGGTTAGGTTATATGAAGGGAAAAAAGGATCCAGCAATAGCGACGCTTCTGAAATCATCGAGTCAAGTACGACTTTTCACTTAACTCCTAATCTAGTTTCAGCGCTATTACGTTCTGTATAACCAATTTCCGTATAACCTTAAGACCCCAGTGCATCTACTCAATAGATTATATTGAAACTTGTACTCGACCACTGATTGTTGTTATATGAAGTATAGGAAACCATCGCAAACGATGAGAATCATACTTCTATAACAATTTCGGTGTAGAGTACAAAGATCATGTTTTTTGATGGATTTGACAGTATTTGTTAATTATCTTCTAAACGATTTTAATGAAAATTGTGCTCGACCACTGATTGTTGTTATATGAAGTATAGGAAACCATCGCAAACGATGAGAATCATACTTCTATAACAATTTCGGTGTAGAGTACAAAGATCATGTTTTTTGATGGATTTGACAGTATTTGTTAATTATCTTCTAAACGATTTTAATGAAAATTGTGCTCGACCACTGATTGTTGTTATATGAAGTATAGAAAACCATCGCAAACGATGAGAATCATACTTCTATAACAATTTCGGTGTAGAGTACAAAGATCATGTATTTTTAATGGATTTGCCAGTATTTGTTAATTTTTTCTAAACGATTTTAATGAAAATTGTGCTCGACCACTGATTGTTGTTATATGAAGTATAGAAAACCATCGCAAACGATGAGAATCATACTTCTATAACAATTTCGGTGTAGAGTACAAAGATCATGTATTTTTAATGGATTTGCCAGTATTTGTTAATTATCTTCTAAACGATTTTAATGAAAATTGTGCTCGACCACTGATTGTTGTTATATGAAGTATAGAAAACCATCGCAAACGATGAGAATCATACTTCTATAACAATTTCGGTGTAGAGTACAAAGATCATGTTTTTTGATGGATTTGACAGTATTTGTTAATTATCTTCTAAACGATTTTAATGAAAATTGTGCTCGACCACTGATTGTTGTTATATGAAGTATAGAAAACCATCGCAAACGATGAGAATCATACTTCTATAACAATTTCGGTGTAGAGTACAAAGATCATGTATTTTTAATGGATTTGCCAGTATTTGTTAATTTTTTCTAAACGATTTTAATGAAAATTGTGCTCGACCACTGATTGTTGTTATATGAAGTATAGAAAACCATCGCAAACGATGAGAATCATACTTCTATAACAATTTCGGTGTAGAGTACAAAGATCATGTATTTTTAATGGATTTGCCAGTATTTGTTAATTATCTTCTAAACGATTTTAATGAAAATTGTGCTCGACCACTGATTGTTGTTATATGAAGTATAGAAAACCATCGCAAACGATGAGAATCATACTTCTATAACAATTTCGGTGTAGAGTACAAAGATCATGTTTTTTGATGGATTTGACAGTATTTGTTAATTATCTTCTAAACGATTTTAATGAAAATTGTGCTCGACCACTGATTGTTGTTATATGAAGTATAGAAAACCATCGCAAACGATGAGAATCATACTTCTATAACAATTTCGGTGTAGAGTACAAAGATCATGTATTTTTAATGGATTTGCCAGTATTTGTTAATTTTTTCTAAACGATTTTAATGAAAATTGTGCTCGACCACTGATTGTTGTTATATGAAGTATAGAAAACCATCGCAAACGATGAGAATCATACTTCTATAACAATTTCGGTGTAGAGTACAAAGATCATGTATTTTTAATAGATTTGCCAGTATTTGTTAATTATCTTCTAAACGATTTTAATGAAAATTGTGCTCGACCACTGATTGTTGTTATATGAAGTATAGAAAACCATCGCAAACGATGAGAATCATACTTCTATAACAATTTCGGTGTAGAGTACAAAGATCATGTATTTTTAATGGATTTGCCAGTATTTGTTAATTATCTTCTAAACGATTTTAATGAAAATTGTGCTCGACCACTGATTGTTGTTATATGAAGTATAGAAAACCATCGCAAACGATGAGAATCATACTTCTATAACAATTTCGGTGTAGAGTACAAAGATCATGTATTTTTAATGGATTTGCCAGTATTTGTTAATTTTTTCTAAACGATTTTAATGAAAATTGTGCTCGACCACTGATTGTTGTTATATTAAGTATAGAAAACCATCGCAAACGATGAGAATCATACTTCTATAACAATTTCGGTGTAGAGTACAAAGATCATGTATTTTTAATGGATTTGCCAGTATTTGTTAATTATCTTCTAAACGATTTTAATGAAAATTGTGCTCGACCACTGATTGTTGTTATATGAAGTATAGAAAACCATCGCAAACGATGAGAATCATACTTCTATAACAATTTCGGTGTAGAGTACAAAGATCATGTATTTTTAATGGATTTGCCAGTATTTGTTAATTATCTTCTAAACGATTTTAATGAAAATTGTGCTCGACCACTGATTGTTGTTATATGAAGTATAGACAGCCATCGCAAACGATGAGAATCATACTTCTATAATAATTTCGTTGTAGAGTACAAAGTACAAAAAATGACCATTGTTAATGGATTGGACAGAATTTAATAACACTGGAGTCTTGGTTGTACGGAACAATTCGCTGTGGCCGTATAAACCAATTAGGTCCCCTAAAAAAATGAATAATTATGCTTACTACTACTATGATTCTTTTTGCCTTCCGGTGAAGCAAAGTATCCTACTAATTTTGTTAAAATATTTTTAGCTGTTATTTATATTGCGTAACATTGATAATTAGGTTTATTAAATTTCAATTTTATATATATAAAGTAATTAATTAACATTGTTCAATAGCTAACTAAAAATTTTGAGGTTAGGTTATATGAAGGGAAAAAAGGATCCAGCAATAGCGACGCTTCTGAAATCATCGAGTCAAGTACGACTTTTCACTTAACTCCTAATCTAGTTTCAGCGCTATTACGTTCTGTATAACCAATTTCCGTATAACCTTAAGACCCCAGTGCATCTACTCAATAGATTATATTGAAACTTGTACTCGACCACTGATTGTTGTTATATGAAGTATAGGAAACCATCGCAAACGATGAGAATCATACTTCTATAACAATTTCGGTGTAGAGTACAAAGATCATGTTTTTTGATGGATTTGACAGTATTTGTTAATTATCTTCTAAACGATTTTAATGAAAATTGTGCTCGACCACTGATTGTTGTTATATGAAGTATAGAAAACCATCGCAAACGATGAGAATCATACTTCTATAACAATTTCGGTGTAGAGTACAAAGATCATGTATTTTTAATGGATTTGCCAGTATTTGTTAATTTTTTCTAAACGATTTTAATGAAAATTGTGCTCGACCACTGATTGTTGTTATATGAAGTATAGAAAACCATCGCAAACGATGAGAATCATACTTCTATAACAATTTCGGTGTAGAGTACAAAGATCATGTATTTTTAATGGATTTGCCAGTATTTGTTAATTATCTTCTAAACGATTTTAATGAAAATTGTGCTCGACCACTGATTGTTGTTATATGAAGTATAGACAGCCATCGCAAACGATGAGAATCATACTTCTATAATAATTTCGTTGTAGAGTACAAAGTACAAAAAATGACCATTGTTAATGGATTGGACAGAATTTAATAACACTGGAGTCTTGGTTGTACGGAACAATTCGCTGTGGCCGTATAAACCAATTAGGTCCCCTAAAAAAATGAATAATTATGCTTACTACTACTATGATTCTTTTTGCCTTCCGGTGAAGCAAAGTATCCTACTAATTTTGTTAAAATATTTTTAGCTGTTATTTATATTGCGTAACATTGATAATTAGGTTTATTAAATTTCAATTTTATATATATAAAGTAATTAATTAACATTGTTCAATAGCTAACTAAAAATTTTGAGGTTAGGTTATATGAAGGGAAAAAAGGATCCAGCAATAGCGACGCTTCTGAAATCATCGAGTCAAGTACGACTTTTCACTTAACTCCTAATCTAGTTTCAGCGCTATTACGTTCTGTATAACCAATTTCCGTATAACCTTAAGACCCCAGTGCATCTACTCAATAGATTATATTGAAACTTGTACTCGACCACTGATTGTTGTTATATGAAGTATAGGAAACCATCGCAAACGATGAGAATCATACTTCTATAACAATTTCGGTGTAGAGTACAAAGATCATGTTTTTTGATGGATTTGACAGTATTTGTTAATTATCTTCTAAACGATTTTAATGAAAATTGTGCTCGACCACTGATTGTTGTTATATGAAGTATAGAAAACCATCGCAAACGATGAGAATCATACTTCTATAACAATTTCGGTGTAGAGTACAAAGATCATGTATTTTTAATGGATTTGCCAGTATTTGTTAATTTTTTCTAAACGATTTTAATGAAAATTGTGCTCGACCACTGATTGTTGTTATATGAAGTATAGAAAACCATCGCAAACGATGAGAATCATACTTCTATAACAATTTCGGTGTAGAGTACAAAGATCATGTATTTTTAATGGATTTGCCAGTATTTGTTAATTATCTTCTAAACGATTTTAATGAAAATTGTGCTCGACCACTGATTGTTGTTATATGAAGTATAGAAAACCATCGCAAACGATGAGAATCATACTTCTATAACAATTTCGGTGTAGAGTACAAAGATCATGTATTTTTAATGGATTTGCCAGTATTTGTTAATTATCTTCTAAACTATTTTAATGAAAATTGTGCTCGACCACTGATTGTTGTTATATGAAGTATAGAAAACCATCGCAAACGATGAGAATCATACTTCTTTAACAATTTCGGTGTAGAGTACAAAGATGACGTTTTTTGTTGTACTGCAGTGGATATGATAATTTTTATCCATAAATATTCCAATTAATGTGAACGTCTTCTTTAACTTGCATCACTGAAATCGCTAAATAAAACTAACATCGAGTCAGATAAATAAAAAATATAATTTATAGCGTTGAAAAGGTGATGATACAAGGTTTTAGCGCATATAAACATCGAGCTTGTAAGTTTAAAACTGAGGGCTGGGTAGTTTAAAGAAGTTAAATTTTCCAAAAATTCACATAATTTTTAATGACAGAACGACGAAGTCCGGTCCTGCCGGCAGGACGCTTTTCGCTTTGTTTAAAAGGCTAAGAAGCCTAGACATATAAATTTAAAAACTTGATAGTTACATCATTGGAAGCTTGTTTCATTACCTTTCCAACGATGTATTCGTTTTTGTATTTATCTGCTTCCATATTCATTTTATAGAGCAATTTCGAAGGGACTCGCGCCTGAGTATTTTTCAACTGTCCGACGCATTACGCTGGAAATAGCAATATTTAATAATCTATTAAATAAAATAAATGAAGCAAAACCTAATTGACTAATTACCCTTTTTTGTAAAATATATATTTAAAAAATATAGCGATAAGTAAAATTAAAATATATTCTTAGAAAAATAAATTACATCCTTGTGGCAGGATGGTTGCCAATGGTACAGTACTGCCGGCAGGACCGCTAAACATGCGGAAATGCGTCCTGCCGGCAACAACTTTTTTTTCATCAACACAAACAAAATGCACTGTTAAAATCATTCAAAATAGTTGCGCGCGCAACGTCTTCTCGGTCATGTTGATGAAAAAAAAGTTATTGTAGAAGCAACTGTACACAGCTGCCTGTCCAAGTGTCCTGCCAGACATTTCAATGAAAATAGCGTGCTTTGTTAAATTATTATATATTTTAAATGTGAATGTGTAGTTTGATAATTTTAGTTTTACAGAAAATGCCGTTGTACTTGGATGGTTACAAATATAATAGAGACCACAGATGTAAGAAGACTGAAATTTACAGGTTATAACTAACTTTATCTAAACATGCTGAAAACCTAATTTTTTTTTATATATAATTTTGCTTCCAATCAAAGAAAGGGTAATAGTAATGTCGATTTTTGAATTTTTAAAAAATTTTTAAGTATATTTTTTGTCAAGAGGAAGTGATGTACCGATGTATTTGTTTGTTTATGCACAATTGAAAAAGTGTTACTTTAAGCCTATTTTTAATTCTGAATTTATTTAATAAAATTTAGTAGTTATATTATAGTCACGATTACTTAAAATTTTATAGAAGGATTTTCAAGAATACCTAAAAATAAAATATTTTTAGTCTTGTAATTTTTGAAAAAAATCGATTTTTGTTTTTTTTATTAAAATATTTATTGATTCTTGTTAAATTTATATTTCTGACATGAAAACGAATCATTTCATGTGCATATAGTTTACATTTTATCAAAAGTAAAGTTAATCGCTATTTCTATTTTTCACAAAAAATTAAAATTTTTTATTTTGAAGATATTTTATCTTAATTCATTAAGTTAATTTGTCTATAATATAAAACTATTTGTTTACTACTATATACTATAATGTTTTTGATGTCTAAAACGTTAAAAATGAAAATATTTATCCACAAATTAAATTTTTATATCTAAAGGTGCTGTTTTAGAACAACAGATCCTTTTTTTGTAAAGGACAAGTTGAGAAGGTGAACGGAAAATATGACCCAACCACATCTCACAGTTGTTTTAAAATGGACAACACAGAAGTAAATGATTATGCAAAAAGAAAAATGGTTGATTATTGTTCAGATATGAGCATGTCCTGTAAGGAAATTTTTGATAAGGTTTTGCGAGAGTAAGTTTCCTGAAGGATTAAGTACATATTTTTATAACTTAACAGTATCGATATTATAATCAATTTTTTTATTAGAATATACATGACCTCCTATTGTAGTTTTATGTTATAACAGAAAAATATTTGTATCGTTATTTTTTAAATGAATTTAGTTTCTTCAAAAATTATCGAGACAGGCAGTAATAGTAATATTAATAATAATCGTATTGCATTGCAGTAAGTTCAGAAACGGTCATAAAAATTGGCATAAGTTTTCTTTTTATGCTTGTTTCTTTAAAAAAATGTTTGAACAATAATGTCATGATATTAAGCAACATTTTAAAGCAAAAAGTAAAACATGGATTTTTATAATATCCTTGACAAAAAGTCTTCGTAAATAGATTAATAACAATAATAAAAATATTTATTTTTTATAAAAATTAAAAATAATTATTTCTACAGATGCGATACTGAAGGAAAAAAAGTTACGCTACAATGGCGTAATATTAAAAAAACTCTTCTCAGAAAAAGAAAACAGATGGGTTTTTCACACCCTAGTAGCTTAAAAGAAATGGGTGCTAAAATAATAACATTACTATGTTTTGCTAATTTCTTTCAAGGAATTGTAGAATGTGAAGGTGAAACCGCAATGATTTTTTCCACGCCAAAATTAATTAATTATTTAAATGATTACGCAACAGAATTGTTTATGGATGGCACCTTCGATGTAAATACTAATTATTATATTTATTAACATTAACTTTTTCAAATTCTTGCATCCCAGTTTTCTGTGATTACTAAAACTGGGCCCTATAGTTTTGACATCTTTTCAATATACACAGTGTGAAGTTGTTTTAGAAAACAATAAAAATACTGTTGTAGAACAAATGTTTGCACTTTATTAGGCAATAGTTTTAGAAGAATTATACTTTTCATTCTATCTGCAGTTGTTCTTTAACAATCACAACATTTTCTTCAAGAATATTTTATATACTAGTTCTATAATACAAAGAATGATTGCACCAAATATATACCTATCTATTAAAGTATTATTGTTCTCAAACTTAACACACCGTCGTCTTTGTTGAAAATGACTGCATGTCATGCAAAAATATGAAGTATGTAAATTTTAATGTACAGTAGAATCTCGGCTATCCGAGACTTGACTATCGGAGACTTCGGATTATCCGAGGCATGAAACATGCTCGAATAATACGGAATAACTCTGATAAAACGGATCGAGCGACTAAATCAGGAAAAAATTTTACAGAACTACTGTGTGTGATCATTGCATTTAAAATTTCGTCTATTTTGGTCGTTTAATATTATTCTAATACTTTAAACACATGGAAAATAATTAAAAATTTGGAAATGTTCATTTGTTCCGTGTTATCCGATTTTTCGAGATTATACTGTAAAAGATAACCGAACAAATTGTACAGAAATTGATTCCCAGTAAAATTGACTGATACTCGGATATGTTATTATTCTGAAAAAATGTTCCTTGTATCAAAATGCAAAAAGAATGACTTTTAATGTTATCCTCTATAAAAGGTTGGGAACTCGTGCAGTATGGTTTATACGAAAATATATGTGACCGGGACTGAGAAAAGGGATCTACTAACCAAAAAATCGACTTTTTTTAAGGATCCTTATAGTTAAAGGTCCTTGAAATACAATGCATTCAATCCCGATTGTTAAAAAAATTATTTGCAATTGTTTAAACAAATTAAAAAAAAAGTTTTTTCATTTTTTTATGAAAATATAAGGAATTTTAAGACAAAAATTACTCTTGGTATTTTTGCTTAAAATATAAAATTAAAAACTTATAAATTTTTTAAAATTGCAAAGTGCAATGAATTTCTTTCTCGTTATTGATACAGTTGTATGTTGCAACCAAAAAAATATGAACTTCTATATTTTTTATAAATTAAGGATTTTTAAACCGGTTGTGCAAGTCAACAAACAACTATGGATTATTGTAGAGTTATCAGTTCTGAACTTGCATAAAAATTTTTAGACCTTTAGGACATCCGGAAGTCTTTTAAATTAATTTGAAAAATTACATAATTTTACTTTTGCAAAGTAAATTGTTTATAACAATTACAGGATTGTTTGAACAATTATTTAACCATAAAAATTAGATGCAGCATAAAAAAGTACATAAAGAACACTTATCATGTTAATTTAAAATGAAAAATGTTTCAAGAAATATAATTTATTTGTATATAAAACCTTTAACGCGTTTTTCTTGAAAAGTTGATTTTGGTAAGTAGGTCCCTTTTCTCAGTCCCGGTCACATATCATAAGATAAGATTGTTGAATTTTCCTCGAAAGTTTTGAGAAAATATTTTAATATTCACCAAACTTTTGGCGAAGAATATTCCTAATAATTTCGGAATTTTTTTTCTTTGTGCATTTTACAATTAATGATGAATAATTAATGATAAAGCTTCTATCTAATCATGCTTTCATCAATCCATTCAATCATCCATAAATCCAATCATACATGCATTCAGCAATGTAATCATTCATCTATCCATCCATTCGTCTACACTCAGAAAAAGAGTTGGCTGCTATAGCCAATTAAATAGTTGCTATAGCGCGATCCAATTAATTGGATGGGGCAACTATTTCTTGGTTGATATATCCAAATTTTTAGCTGCATTACCTGCATAGCATATTACTGCATTACATATATAGCTGGGGTGCCTTTTCGCATGGAAACAGTATCCAATAGTTGGATGTGCTAACCAATTAATTGGATCGCGCTATAGCAACTATTTAATTGGTTATGGCAGCCAACTCTTTTTGAGTGTATCTATTCATACATCCGTTATTCATTTATCAACCCAACCATACCATCATTCATTCACCGACTCATCCATCCATCTATCCATGCATACATAATAGCATTAATACTTCTTCTATCTATTATTATCATTATCAATCATGGACGATAACATTCAAAGACATAATTTTATTTCATTTTTATAGATGGAACATTTACTCAGAATGAAATCAACTATAAGATTGTACCACTAAAATTTTCAGGGAATCAATTTCGGTACATTTTGTACTGTGTCCTTTTGTATAAGTTTATAAGCCTTATAATATAAATGGTATATTTCATATCGCACCAGGTTTGTCCAAATGTCTATAAAATTTGTCAGCTATATACAATATTAATGCGTGTCATGGATAAGGTATGCATAATAATTTTTCATTTCTTCATAATACACTCATCTATCACAAATTATGCTCTGAGAAAATACTTATTAACCTTTTTAATTAAAGACTACATCAACATGTTGGTTGTTTTCTTTTGTTATTTTGTAGGACTTTTTGTTTTATAATTTTTTACTACTTCATTAAATTATTGAGTAATTCTCATTTTCTATAGTAGACAACTTTTTTTAGCTTTCTAATTTTGAAAATTACAAAATAAAATTTAATACTCATTCTCTCTTAATGTTTAAAATCCCTTAATAATTTTTGAAGTAATTATATCGACGCCTTCAGTTCATATAATGCTTATTAAACAGTGAATATATAAGTTCTTATTTATGATTTTCTGCAGTAGCATTACTATCTAAAGTTTTGTGCATTAGGTTCCATGTATTGTTTAAATTATATAATGTAATAAAATTCTGACTCGAAGCAGTTTTTTAAGTGTTTTTAGTGCTATTTATGAACCAGAAGCGTTGACATAATATCTATTCACTGGTACATTTACAAGAACTGGGTCATTTATCTGAATTATAAAATTAAATTAAAAATTTGACAGGGTGTAGGGACCATCTTTATATTGATGACTGGTAGAAAACATGGATTATACAATAAAATTTTTGAGTTTCTTTTTAATCTATGTCCAAATCTGAAAAGAAATATAAAAAACATTATGGCAGACTTTGAAGGAGCACTAAAAAAGAGTGTGAAACTAAAATTTATTAACGCTAAGCTACATGGATGTTGGTTTCACTACGGAAAGGTGAATAATGAAAAAACTTTGTACGAGTTGTGAATGAAATTTTTTTTTAATTTAAAATTTATAATTAAAACTTGATTTACAATTTGTACGAAATTCATAAGGATCCTTATCAAAATTCTTTACAAAAATTTTACGAATTATATGGGCCAGTCCCATGTCAGAGTTAAATGGAAAACATTTAGCCAGTGTTGATTTAATGAAAATCTTTCTAAAAGGACTTTCTTATTAGTAAAACATTTACCGTTTCACATTGATATGGGACTGTACCAACCAACCAACCAATTTAATTGAATTTATACAATTCTATATTTTAAGTTAATTGAAAGAATTAGGGTCATTTGGGGTAAATGTAAACGGAATATATATGATTCACCAAAAACATTATTTTTTTGTTAAAACGTAAAGTGGACGGATTTTTTTTGCATAAACTTGTTACTTTACTTCCCTAGAAAAATTTTATGAAGTACAAAAAAATATTGATGCATCTGAATCGTCTAAAACTGATTGTTTACATTTATCCCGAGATTCTGAAATTTTTCTAAAATTCGGGGTAAATGTAAACACCACTGTAGTTAAGCGAGGTTTAAGAAACAAGTTATTTCAAGTATTACAGTAATACTTGATGGAAAAACTGAAAAAAGTTCTTCGTAGATTTATAGAAAAATCAACCAGTTGACTGATAATGTATCATATAAATAAACAATCAAGCATTACAAAATTAGTAATGTAAAATTTGAATAACTTGAACAAATTTTAATAGATTTTTATTCAACTTGGTAAAAAAAGTTTTAAAGGTTACTGAATTTTGATAAGGATCCGTATGAATTTCGTAGAAATTGTAAATCAAGTTTTAATCATAAATTTTAAAATAAAAAAAATTTCATTCACAACATGTACAAAATCTTTTGGTTTAATTTTTTAATTTAAATTATGTTTAATTTAATTTTTTTTATTTTTTAAAATTATTATGTTTGAATTAAGGGCATCCGGGAAAAATTGTCCTCAAAAAGTGTTTTCATGATCGACCTCTCATTTAAAAAGAAAAGAATATTTTGAGTTGGGAAGTTTTGGTAAATGTAGATGAATGCTCTGAGACAAGCGGCCCTCTCGAAATTTTGCAAAATTTTGATAAATAATAATTTTAAAAAATTGTTTAAACATACGGAAATATGGGGTTTTTAACGGTTTAGTATCACCGTCTCATTTTGAGAGGATAAAATATTTCTGGTTCATACTTGCAGAGGTGATAGAAAAAGACTCGCCGAGAAGCGGTCCTCTCCGTTTCTGCAATAATTTTGCGAGGAAATTATTTTATTTACTATTGAAAGTCAAGTAATTTGAGGTTGGAGACACTTTCGTAGTTCAAGTCGCGGTCACTATCGAGAATTGGCGCCACCTCCTTGACCACCGACACATATAGTGAATTCAGTTATCTGCTCTCGAGTGTTCTAAGAGTGCTCCCCGAGGGATTAGCCTGTTGGATTTAACAGATTTGCTATAGTTACAGCATATAAGAAGTACTCCCGAACAGAGCAAGATAACCGAATTCGCTAATAGATCCACTTGTCTGTGTGCTCGCCGCCATATTGTCCCCCACTTTCGCCAAAAATACAACTTTTGTAATTTCGTTTTTCAATATTTATTTCAAAAATTACTTGCCGAGAATATTCAAAATCAGAACGAATTTCCCTAATTATCCTGATAAATCCGAACGAGATATCTCTAACTACTTAGAAGTGTGACGAGAAGCGGGAAACACTTTTTTGGGACAATTTTTCCTGGATGCCCTTAATTGTATAAATACATTAGTAAATTTACTTTAAGGCATGCAAAAAAAAATGGAAGAAATATGGCCTGAAGAAAGCGGATAAAAAAATTTTAAATATGTCAATTAATATGGCTCTACTACCATCAAATAAGTTTGAAACTTGCCTTGAATTAATGAATAATGAGGTAAAAAACTATGATAAAAAATTCAAGAAAGGATTGGTTAAATATTTAAATTATATAAAGCGATTCTGGTTACCTAAAAAAGAGCAAGTATCAGTTTATAGATTGCCTCATCGCACAAATAATTTGTGTGAATCGTTAAATAGTAGACTTAAATCGAAACTCGGAGGAAAACATCCAAGAGTTTGGAAATTTACAAGTATTAATTTAATTTAATTTAAGAATAAAATACATGTGTTTGTCCACATGAAAAGAGAACACTTTGGCACTATTAAGCTCATCTATATGAGTATATTGATTAAATTTTGAACAGTTGAGCATTCTTAGAATCCTCTAAATGTAAAATTAGCAAAATTATTGAGAATCAATATTAAGAAAAATTTGATTAACAAAAAGAGAAAAAAGGGTTTAAAATCCAAATTAATAAGTTTCCATGTAATTTAAAAATTATAAATATGATTATTGGTGGTTTTAATTACGATGAATTCATCGTAAACATAAAATTTAACTTGAAAAACTTTTAAGCTTGATTTTCAATAATAAAAAAACAAAAAATTCAAAACAACTTCTAGAAAAGTGTGATTATCTCCTAAAATAAAATTGACAAAATGGTCCCTTTTCATACGGACGTTACACATATTTAAACTGTCATTTTAAAATTACAAAGTTGAATTACATATAAAAATAAAAAAAATATTTTAGAATTCGACTTAAGGGCATCTGAGATAAAAAGTAATTTCATGAATTACTTCTCATATAAAAATTAAAACAATTTAGGTTGGGATATTTTAGAAAATAATATAAATTATTTCTTGTTAATATTTGGTGTAAAGAGGCAGGAAGATTCACTAATTGATGTTCTCCTTTTTACAATAATTTGACGTGTAAATTATTTTATTACAGATTTAAAGTAAAATTTTTATAGGAGTTTTTCCCACATGTCCTTAATATTGATAAACTCTTAAATTGATTTAACAATATTAAAAATGAATGCTTGTATTAAAAATAATTTCTTACATAAATAAATTTATATTCCTCAGTTCTACTAAAACAATTAATGAAAGACGAAGAGATTCGTCTACAACAATTGAATGACGGTTTGTCAGTTGGAACAACTATGACCCTTGCTGATATGAGACGTGATAAAATTATAGCAAATGCTCAAGAAGAATTAGAGTGGGGAGGGTTTGAAATAAATTTTTATTGTTTCCAAATTTTTCTAAAATTGAGAGGAAAGACTAGTGAAACTTTAACCTATAGAGATTTATGTTTTTCTTTATGATTGTCAATTTATTTTCTAACATTATTGTAAATATAATGATGTATTTTATTATAAAATGTTAAAGAAAACTGTATTACTTAAGAAATTATTTATTAAAACAGTAAATTTTGTAGACATTTAAATTTAAACTTTCTTCTGCAACTTCAAATTTATGTTTCATCAGTAATTTTTAAAAATTTTCATTCATGGTCCTGAAGGACATGAAAGTCTTTCAGATTTAAAAAATTCAATTTTCACAACAAATAAAATTTTAAAAAAGTATTTTTTATTATCTATAATTCAGGGTCCCTATCAAAGAACCAGTTATAACTTTGTTAAGCTCAAAATCATTACCCTGTAAGTTATTAATTAGAATTTTATCAATCTCAATTTTTTAAGAAACATTTTGATAATCTTTATACAAATGCAAAAAGTTTTCAAGAAATTGAAATTTTAATTGTTTTTTTTTATTTAGAGGTCGATAATTTTGAGCTTAACAAAATTATAACCGGTTCTTTGATAGGGACCCTCAATTTTAAAAACTAATTGGTGAAATTTTTCAAAACTTATCAATAAAAAATACAGAAAAAATAACGTTTGGCAATAGAGTAAATTTTAATGGGTTAATATCTCACTAATTTGCTTCCTTAAAGAATTAGTTTTAAAATTTGTAATTAATTGAACATAAATTGATGTCTAGAAATGTATCGACATTCTTGGAGACAGTAGAAGACGCATAGTGAAATATTGAAATGAAATTCGTTTAAATAATCTTTCATTTTTATTTTGAAAAATTTATCATCTCGCCGCTGAAAAGAAGACACATTTGTTGATATACCATATATTTCTATACTGTTCAAAGTGTGCTAAACGTTTTTAAAATTAATGTTTCATTCTCTTATGTTCTCATAATTTATATAATATTGTATCATTATTATTTATACTTGTTTCCCTAATAATATTCTTCGTTTACTGATATTATTTGTCATAGAACAAGTGTACACAATAAATTTTTTATTAAAAAAACTATAATTTTTATTTATTTATACATCTTAGTTTATAAGTTTACAGTTTATAAGTTACAGTATTAATGTGAATTCGAGTACTGTAGTATTTTCTAGTGTTTGAATATTTTAAATACTCTATTTTTTCGAACACTTGAGTTAATTTGTGTATACATGAAATATTCAAGCTCTAGAGAAAATTTCAATACTCGTCGCGTATTTTATAACTTTATTAATTCGGTACACAGAATGAAATTGAAATTTCTACTTATTAATAGTTTTTTTTAGTAATTTGAAAGCTCAAATCCAACCAAGTACTCAAAAACTCGACATATTTTAGTACTTGATTTCACTTAAGTTCTCCAATTATAACTCGATTTATTTAAATTTTTTAAGTACTCTAATTCACTGAAGTACTCAAGTTTTTTGTACACCTCTACTATTTACGGAATATTGCATATAGTACGAATCATAACTGAGAATTTCACAGTATTATCCTGCCTATAGGGTTTTTTTAGGTTTAGGTCAAAAATACCATTAAAATTGACCTATATTTTGAGGGTGGCGGGAATTGTTTGTCAAATTTTGACGTTTATGTAAAAATTGACCTCAATTTTGAGGGTAGCGGGAATTGTTTGTCAAATTTTGACGTTTATGTAAAAATTGACCTCAATTTTGAGGGTAGCGGGAATTGTTTGTCAAATTTTTACGTCTAGGTCAAAAGTGCCCTCAAAATGAACTGAAATTTTGAGGGGAGAAAGTAGAGGTCACTTTAGGAAACTAAACACAGTAAAAAGAAGGTCTTATTTTCAGCCATGAAAGGTACCTTAATTTAAGATGCAACATTTTTAAGACAGCTTTTGTTTAATTTAAGATCTTATTTTTTTGCTGAATTTAAATAACAAAAGCTTGATGAATATGAGCAACAAATGTGCTGAAATTAAGGCAATCATGTTGAAAATCAGCAGTTCTATACTTAATTTAAAAAATAGAACTGTAAATTCAGATTTCTTATCCTTATTTTCACTTAAGCCAAGCTCAAATTAAGACTGGCATTAAATCAGGGCTTGTTTAATTTCAGACAGTATTTAAAATAAGATTTACTTTTTAATGTGAAGGACTCTTGACCTGTAGGTCAAAAAATATATTTTTTCTAGCTTAAAGACTTAGTTGAAATACAGCCAGTATATGATTTTAAATGATTTAATAATAATGCAGTAGTTAAAACTACTGTTTTTACCATTCGAATTTTTTTCTATGTAAGTAAGTTTAGTCATATATTGGACTAACATATATAAACAGCGTTCGAATAAAATTAGAAAGTTCTCTTTTATTAGGTTTGTTAAGTTTTATATATTTATATAGATGATAAGATATAGAGGTCAACCATATTGAAAATGATTGATAGTTTCCCATTCTTTTATAAATGTCACTAAAATTACAAATATGAAATTACAATTCTTAATTTTGAATGCGTATTAATATAATTTTACATTTTATTAGGTATAATATAAGAGATATAATTATTAGAATGTGATTATACACTTTAAGGATTGGTATCAAAACAGTTTTATTAAAGTGTTATTTTGAGGTTTTCTTGATTTAAAAAGATAATACACGAAATATAATTTTTACTATTACAACAAAAATTGACGATCAATGGTGTCCATTTTGGTACTCTTGTACTCATCTATATAAGCATATTCTCTATCAAATTTTGAAGAATTTAAGCGTTCCGGATATTAAGACAAAATACAGTCCTTATAATGCACAAAAAGTGATTTTTACATAGAAAACTTTTACTCATTTTATTGCATTACGAAATGAAGCTATATTAAATAACATAGATCGTAATACTACCTCTACCTGACTCATTTTTATGCTTATCAATTTAAGTCACATTTTTACTAAATTTTGAAAAAATATTTTTTTATCTTATAACTATTTTGATATATAATTTATTTACACAGTCCCGAAAATTTTTTTAAATTTGTCAGCAAACAAAATAATTATAACGAGATGAACATTGAATGGGAAATTGACATCAATACTGCCTGAACAATGAGCGTCAATTAAAATGTATAAAAATTGACTGAAATTTCCAACGATTCTAACAATGTCCTACAATCATCAGAAACTTCTCGGTTCTGTATGAATAACAGCGATATATATTTATATAATGTACATTCTAAATATTTATTTTATAGATAATTCCAAAAATATCAAAAATGGGACCAAAAGAGTTTTTTACAAAATTGAAGGAGAAAGACTATTTTCTTAAACTTATTGATAAAGGAGTAGCGCTACTTAAATTTCTTGAACCTACAGAAAATGTTGATACTTTATATGTCACTAATTCTTTTAAGGTTTTCATGAATTTTTATTTTAATAATCTTAAAATAAATTTTGTTTTAAAAATATAATTTAAAAATTTTAATCTTTTACTATTTTTTAAATATTATAACATATAGTAACGAGTGCATTGTGTTTACTAATCATCTATTAATATTTCTTTATTTGAGATTAAACAAGCTGGTTTCGATTTAAACTGCATGGTATTTATCATCGAAGAAAATGGCGAAGTACGTTATAATTAATATGAAAACATTAAATTTATAAATGAAATTCACAAATTACTAAAATAGTAATCAATTTACATTTTCGTGTGTACTAACACACGAAAATATAAATTGATTAAAAAAAAAGATTTTAAATTACCTAGATATATTTTAATAATTTTTCTAAACATGTTTTAAAAAATATTTTTATTAAATGAAAATTTAAAAAATATTTCATCAATTCAAATTATTTTAAAAGTAAACATATCATTTTGTGTAGAAAATAAAATGTGAATAAAAAATGTTCAATTATAAAGATTCAGGCTTCGCACTCTACTACTATAAGCTACTATTTGCTACTTTTTTGATACGAGGCTACTTTTTAGAGCCTAATGCTACTAAAAGCCACTTTTGTGAACAAATAGTCAAATTTAGATTATTAGTTTTCACATTTCCATTTAAAAAGAGTTAAAAACTAAAATGGTTAATGAAAAACGACCGCCAATAAGATAATAGGAAATCATTTTACCGACATTTACTCTATCAATATAGTGACTGATTATAAATTGTGTTTAACCTTTAAATTCTCCCTTATTCCCGGTTTTATTTTCTGAACAAATTTTTATTTATTTTATTTCGAACATAAATCTACAATTTGAAAAATAATTGAATTATAAACAAAGAATTTTTTCAATTTTTCAAAAAAAATCTTGTCTGTTCTTAATTATAATTAAAAATTTGATTAATTCAATTTTATTAACATTTATTGATACTAATTGAATTTCTGCAAAGAATTTTACTATTTATAAAAGAAATGGAATCCTTCCAATGAATGTTATTAAATATTTATGAAAATAATCAAATGTTTGCGAAGAATTTTATTAAAATTTTTCAAAATAATTGAATTGTAGAGAACAATTTAATTATTTATAAAGATAAAGATAATTTAAATTTTGGAGAATTTAAAAAAAAAATTTAAACATAATTTAATTTCTGCGGAAAATTTTCTTACTTTTGAAAATAATTGAATTATTTTGTTTTTAATTTTATGGAAGTTTATGAAAATAATTAAATTCTTGTGAAAAATATTTTTCAAAAATAATATTCAAAAGAATTTAGTAAATAGGAAAAATTTTGCTATTTATAAAAATAATTTAAATAATTTAATTCTTTAGACAAAATTTAATTAAATTTTTAAAAATACTTGCATTTTTCTACGAATTTGATTAAAATTGTATTAAATATAATTCCATTTCTGTAATGAGTTTTATTATTTATGAAAGTAAATGAATTATTGCGAGGATTTTATAAAAAAAGTTTCAAATAATTGATTTTTTTTTAAAAAATGTTAGATGAACTATTTTTAATAATTCATTTCCTATGAAATTTTCATTCTTTTAGGAAATAATTGAATATTTGTGTAGAATTTTGTCAAAATTGTTTTTGAATAATTGAATAATTTTTGGAAATTTTATTAAAATAGTAGATATACAAATTATTGAATTAAGAAAATTTTTTGAAAATAATTGAATTCTTGTAGTAAATATAAATGAATTTTTGTTATTTATAGAAATAATTGAACTTTTAAAATGAATTTTAATAAAATTTCTAAAAGTAATTTAATTTTGTCGAAGTTTTACTATTTAAGAAAATAATTGAATGTGTTGCGAATAAATTTAAAAAAATAAAATTATAATTATACGATGACTAACTTCCATTGATTATTTATAAAAATTTAAATAAAATTTTTTGAAAGAAGTAAATTATTTTCAATAGAATGTACAGAAATTTCAATGACATAAAAAATTTTCAATTATTTGTTTATAAAAATTCAATTATCTTGAAATAACAGAATTAAAAAATCTTATTTTTTAAAATTTTCAAAAAACCGCGAAAATTCAATTTTATTAAAAAATTTAAAGTATGTATTTTTTTTGAATTAACAAATAAAATTTTTAATTATTAATCTTCGCACTAAGAAACGTGAGTAGATTAGAATGTGATTTTTCATAAAATTTAATTATTTATCAATTAATTAAAATACTTTGAAAATTAGATTTTTTTAAAAAGTTTCTAATGAAATTCTTTAATTCTTTTTTTTGTCACCGAGGCTACTATTTTCTACTTTTTTGTCATCGAGGCTACTTTTTCCTACTTTTTTTAAACTCATAATGGAGTACGAAGTTTGAGATATACTAAGTTCACTTTTATTGAAATTTTTAAATATTCTTCACCAACTTTTGCAATTTCTGAATAAATATGAGCGATTCCATGTCAAGCGATCAAGATGGAGAAAAATTTTTCTCCAATCGTAGCAAAACTTGGGGTTTTTGTAGTACTAATAGTTAGTAATTTTTTATGGAAATATTCTTTTACCCAGTCCAAGAGAGAGGGGGTTAAATTTTTAGGTTTTTCAGTACAATGCTTATTTCGATAATTTTTTACTCTTAAACAATTAAACATACAAACTTGACAAAGTACATTTTGGAAAGGTTTTTTCATGCTCTTTCGATTAGAAATAAGCATTTTGAAAAAAAAAGTTTTTTGACCCAAAAAAATCAAAATTAAACATAAATTTTAATTTTTGGGAGGGAAAGGTACGATTTTTTTAAACAAAAGCTGAGGTTTTTTCCAAAAAGAACATATATATGAAAAAGTGGGACTAGAATGTTTAAGCATTGAAAAAAAGTAATTTTCTTCTAAACGGAGATAAAAACCGGGTTTAGAGCGCTCCGGTGAGTAGAAACCTTTTTTTCAATGTTTAAACACTCTAGTCCCACTTTTTCATATATATGTCATTTTAGTAAAAAAAACCTCAGTTTTCGTTTTAAAAGAATTGTATCTCCCCCCCCCCCTAATTAAAATTTATTTTTAATTTTTATTTTCTTGGGTTAAAAATTTTTTTTTCAAAATGCTTATTTCCAATCAAAAGAGCATGAAAAAACCTTTCTAAAATGTAATTTTTAAAATTTTTATGTTTAATATTTTAAGAGTAAAAAATTATTAAAATAAACATTACACCGTAAGACCCCTTGATCACTTGATGTGGAATAGCTCATATGTGAGCAGAAAAGAGAGATAAGTTATTGCTATTAAAATTGAACGATAAAATTCATTTATACGTTGCCAATTTATTAAATAAATGCCATAAATTTTGCTTCTTTTCATCTTTAACTATTGCTCATATTACATATGATGATTACTTATGATGAATAGACTCGAATTGCTTACATGGGAATAAGTTCTGTATCAGTAGATACAAAAACAAAAATTGTTGAAACTCTCAAAACAGAAAGTAAGATGAGTAACGTGAAAATTATTATTGGACCATTCGATGATGAAACTTTCATGGCTTTCAAAACGACATACATTGATTCATCCTACTCGTCAAATTGGCATCAATTTCGACAAGTATACATTTAAGTTACATATCTTACAATAACATGTACAGTTAACTCTCGATAAGATAAACTCGAAAAGAGACCGAAAAAACTTTGAGTTATCAAATATTAATAATGTTTATAGGGAATAAACGAGACCCAAAAAAGACTTTAATTTACCCAAAAATTGGATTTATCACGCTTTTTCTTATCAAGAGTTGACTGTAATATAATTTATAAAGTTAAACCTAATATTTAGATGTTCTCTCTTTGTACCTTTAACCTGTAAATCAAAATCAGTTATATCAAAACGATACTTTACTTTTAGGTTAAAAAACACTGAAAAAAATATTTTTAATTTTAGAATATATACTAAAATAGGTGCCAAGGATATTCCCCACATTTATTAAGTGGTATATATTCTTACTATTAGAATATATTCTTATTGTAAGAATATTTCCCATTTAATTTAAGTGGGAAATATCCTTGGCATCTATTTCAGTATATATTCTAAAATTAAGAATATTTTTTTTCAGTGAATAGGTCAAATTTAACCTTAATTTTGATATATTGTAACGATCGATTACCCCCAGGTCAAAAATAGGTCTAGGTTGATTATCTTGTGAATAATATATAGTTTTTTTTCCTTAAGAGGATCATCTCGTACATAATGTTGCTTTCCCTTTCTTTAACCTATGCCTTTTAACCTAATTTTGGGGTTATGTTTGCCCTCTGACCTATGCCTAATTTTTTACCTGCAGTTGTCTTAAGTATACTATACGGGGCCCTTAAAAAGTTGTTTTTAAACCTAAACCTCATGGACGCATGTTATTTATAGACACTCACGGAAATATGGATAAGAGAAAAAAATAAAATGGAGCGAGATGAAATATTATGCAAGGCTATAGCATTGCCATTATTTGAGCCCAAAAATTTTCAAAGAGTGTACGATGAAATTAAATGCCAATGTTCGGATGCAACAAAATTGAATTTCCTAGAAGAAGTTTACACAACTTTTTATCCGATCAGAAAAGTAGTTTGTATTAAAAATTGCGACGAGAAAAGATTCAATACTGTAACAAAATGTGCCGAAAAACAGTTAACGAATTTGAAAAAGTCCAAGATACCTAAAAACATCCTTAGTAAGAGTTTGATTTTCATAAATTGTTTACTTCAATAGTTAGGTTAAATAAGAGATTTAAAAATTAGCGACTATACCTAAAATTTTTTTAAAAATTTCAGTAATTTAAATATTTATTATTTAAATATATAGATATTTTTAATATCGTACTATAATAAGAGAAATTCCTGGTTCATACATTCAGGTTTTTTTGGTGAAAAACGTCACTGACTTCGATTTAAGTTGTTCGAACATGATTGAACATAGTTGTCTTGCACAGTAAAAAGAAAGTCTTATTTTAAGGCTGGAAATGTACCTTAATTTAAAATGAAATATTTCTAAGACAGCCTTCGCTTTATTTCAAATCATATTTTTTTCTGATTTTAAAGATCTAAGCAAGCTGAATATCAGCACTGAATGTGCTGAATTTAAGGCAATCATTAGAATATCAGCAATTGTACACTTTCCACATTTACATTATTCATAAAGATTTCTAAATATTTATTATTATATGTAACAAAATTTTATTTTTTGAGTTTATGTATTAATAATAACAACTAATTTATTGGTAGGGTTCGACTGTCGATAAAGAAAATTCAATATTTAGACGTTTATAAAAATAACCACGTGACTTGTACTAGTGTATTTAAGTATTTATCAAAAATTTAAAAAAAAACTTAAACCTGTCAATTGCTTGAGAATTAAGAACAATATTTGAGTAAAATGTAATAAAAATAAAGAATACAACTATTAAATTCAGTGAATTATTTAGAAATTCACTACAGTAACAAGAACTGTCATTTCAGATTTCCTATCATTATTTCCACAGAAGCTCACCTTAAATTAATACTGTTCTTAGTTCCAAGACTTGTTTAATTTCAGATCGTTCTTAAAATAAGATTTACTTTTTAATTTCAGATCGTTCTTAAAATAAGATTTACTTTTTGCAGTGTATATAAATTTATTAATCGCATTTATGTAATTAATTGGCAACAATACTGTTACAGAAATGATTAAACAAATTTGCATCAACAACCTAGGTGCAAAAATTTGGTCGGGCCATGGTCGCGCCGATTTACTGGATAGTCGTGCCGACCTTGGTAACCAATGATCGGCCGAACTAGCGAATTGTAATACCCGCCGTCCAGTGGATGACATGGTCGGGTCGGGTACTAACTGGTGTTCGTAGTTGAAAACAAATCTCACCACGTCTCATAATTGTCACAACTAGCATTGTTTTATTTGGTAATTTTAGTTAATATAACTGAATTCCTGGTTACTGAAACTAGAAAACATGTTACAAAGAAAATTTTGAGTTAGTCAAGAAACTGCATTTCATTAAGGGGTTACATACCTTTTTGGGACTCAAAAAATCGTAAAAATTTTTATTGCTTATTTTAAAAGTATATAATTTCTAGAATCTTATCCCAAATTTTCATTAGAATAGGTGCATTAGAACAAAAGTTATTAATATTTTTAGCACGGTATTCCTCAGAGGTCAGAACTGAACTAAAAATTCGAATTTAGATGAAAATCATTTGCCATTTTTAGAAAAAATATTTTTCTCAAAACCATTCGTTTTGGTAAAACAGCTACGGTTTCCACAAATGTTAAATTTTTTCAGTTTTAAATATGCTAAAATTTCATGACAACATGTACTATCAGGTACAATGTCCATTATTTTAATAAAATTTTAATGAGAACTTTAAAAATAATTATGTATGTAACACCTTAACCACTTTTTTCTGGTTGTATGAACCTGGATCCATTTTTCTTAGTGCACTTATACATACTCTCTAAAACTATATCAATGAAATTTGACTAAGAATCAGTGACTATTGTCGCGATTTGAATCAGTAAAATTTAATTCAAGATCAGTTAAAAATTATTGAAATTTCTGTCATTTTTGACTGATTGGCCAATCAAAAATTAACTGCAACATTCAATATACAATATATATATATATATATATATATGACAGAAATTAAAAAGGCATAGAAAGAAAATACCTTTCTTTGTCTACATGAATAGTCAGATATTAATAGATTCCCAGCAAGCTTACACAAAAGTTTAAATAATATTACAGGTAATTTTAAAAAATTAAAATCATCTACGGAAAAAGTAAAACGAACAAACGAAATAACAAACAAAATAATTGAAATTTGTCACAAAGGAGATACCAATAATCTATGCATTAAAGAACAGTTAAATCAATTTAAAAATGAATTGCAAACTTTTGTATACACATTAAAACGTAAGAATTTTATATAACGATAAATACCAATATATATTAAAATTTATAACTGGGTCATTTAATGCGAAAAAGCAAATGGCTAAGTAGTCCACTCTCAGTTTAAACCGATTTCAAAGTTTGAGTGCTCAAATTTTGACAGCTTTTGTGCAGAATCGAATCCCGTGTGGTTTTTTTTTAAATTTTTAATGGCGACCGACACAGGATAAAATAGACTCAGGTGAGTCCCTCCGAAATCTCTAAATAAAACTAACATCGAGTCAGATAAATAAAAAATATAATTTATAGCGTTGAAAAGGTGATGATACAAGGTTTTAGCGCATATAAACATCGAGCTTGTAAGTTTAAAACTGAGGGCTGGGTAGTTTAAAGAAGTTAAATTTTCCAAAAATTCACATAATTTTTAATGACAGAACGACGAAGTCCGGTCCTGCCGGCAGGACGCTTTTCGCTTTGTTTAAAAGGCTAAGAAGCCTAGACATATAAATTTAAAAACTTGATAGTTACATCATTGGAAGCTTGTTTCATTACCTTTCCAACGATGTATTCGTTTTTGTATTTATCTGCTTCCATATTCATTTTATAGAGCAATTTCGAAGGGACTCGCGCCTGAGTATTTTTCAACTGTCCGACGCATTACGCTGGAAATAGCAATATTTAATAATCTATTAAATAAAATAAATGAAGCAAAACCTAATTGACTAATTACCCTTTTTTGTAAAATATATATTTAAAAAATATAGCGATAAGTAAAATTAAAATATATTCTTAGAAAAATAAATTACATCCTTGTGGCAGGATGGTTGCCAATGGTACAGTACTGCCGGCAGGACCGCTAAACATGCGGAAATGCGTCCTGCCGGCAACAACTTTTTTTTCATCAACACAAACAAAATGCACTGTTAAAATCATTCAAAATAGTTGCGCGCGCAACGTCTTCTCGGTCATGTTGATGAAAAAAAAGTTATTGTAGAAGCAACTGTACACAGCTGCCTGTCCAAGTGTCCTGCCAGAATACCCTTCCGACAGGTTAGACCCTTGGAGGTTCAATCATTAAGGTAGCGAAATGTAAATTGATGGTCCAAATTAGAAAATTAGAAATGTCTGATAAAAATTTACGCCTTTGACTGCACTTACTTGAATTTTGTTTCTTGTAAAATTTAAGTAATTATACTAAATTTAGAAAGTTTTTTGAATTTTCAGAAGTCAACGAATACACCATTTTGAATTTTCCAATTTTGACCATAAATTTGAACTCATCGACTCAAAAAAACCCAGAAGAACAAGTGTCAAAAAATCCAGTCAAATTTGTCAATTCTTATCCACCATTTGGAATTTCCTAATTTTTACAAAAAATTTGGATTTGTCAACATCAGAAACCCCTGAATAGCTTGACTCGACTAAATCTGACAAATTTTATGTCTTCATTTTGAAAATTTTAAAAAGTATCACACGAAATTCGATTCTGCATAAAATTTTCTAAAATTTCAGCACTCAAACTTTGAAATCGGTTCAAACTACGAGTGGATCCAGCCATTTGCCTTTTTGTATACAATGACCCAACAATATTTATAAATATTATAACAATTGCTTTTTAGCAACAAAACACATTGAGTTGATTGCTTCGAAAATTTCTACGACATTAAATGGAATGGCGACTTTGTCAAAAGAGATAGGTAAGGATGTATAAAAGTGGCTTTTTATACAAATTACATAACAAGTTTTTAGGGAACGAGTGTTTGTTAAACTGTTACTACTTGAAAAACAGAGGGGTAGGAATTTTTTTATATTATATAATATATAATTTATTTTGATAATATATATCAAATTGATCACCGTATGCACGGTTGAAGTAGGGGGTGTGTTTTTTCCAAAGGAGCAAGAAAAATGTTTCAATGGGAAAATCGCATCGACTTTGACATCCCCTTAAGTTTTCGGGGCGATTAATTATGAATTTCAAGTCAGCTTTCAAAAATGTAAAATGACGGATCCAATTTGTCGAACATGAAAATTTGAAATGTAGTATATTTCAATAATGTATGATACTTAAGGGTTTTTGGGGTCACTATAAATAGAAACTAAAGTCAGATTTTAAAAATTCAATATGACAAACATGGTTTTTTTAATTAAATATATGTTATACAAAACGAGAATGTAATCGGCGATTGTTTTACGCAGTAGTTTTACGGTCCTAAGACCGTAATTAAATTCTCGTTTTGTATAAAATGTCATGTGTACCTCGGACGCACGCATTTCTCGTCTTCTTTTGTTTACAGTACGAGGCGAAGCCTCGTGAGAGAATTTTGCGCTTTGCGTCCTCGGTGCACAATGTAATATTTCTTTACAATTTTTTCTGCACCCCTACACAAAAACGCACCTCCTGTTTTAAGACATATGGGCATATCTCTAGAACCTTTAACATTTCAATGAGAAAAAAATTTTAAAAATTTTTGTTAGCACAGTATTGAAACTCTGTCTATACATAAAATTTAAAAAATAAGCTTTCAAAATATGCAAATGGACAGATAAAATAATTCGTTTTCAAAAAATTATACATTATTTAAAATTGCGAATCGACAACTTCATACATAACAATTTCTTTTCTAAAAACTTTTGGTTTATTACGGTCGACCGTAATTAACATTAACATTTAAAAGCTTATAACTTTTTTCACAATTAACAAATTTTTAATTTACATGCGGAAAACTGTTCATTGTTTAATTGACTTTAAAAAGATTCATCTTAGAGTTAGTGATTCTTATTCATTATAAAGTTTTAATGTTTAACCCATCCAAAAATATGGTTAGGGACAAGTAGATATTGTAAAAAATCTTACACTTAAATTGGAATAATTATTAATCTATTTACTAGATAAATGTAAAACCTTTTGGAACTGATTCATCTTATCAAACTTTACTATTTCCAATAAAAATAAAGTAACAAGTTATTGAAATTATCGAAATATATGCGAGGTACATAAAAGTTACAGGTTCCAGAGATATGCCCACATACGATCAGCTTAGCATAAGACTCGTTTGAAAAAGTATAATTTACCTCTTCGTTTCTGCCATCAGCGAAGATTATAACACGTCTGGACTTAGATGTAAATTTTTTAAAAAATGTTAAAAAAAACTATATTTATAGGGAGATTTTAATTACTTTTTTCGGACTAATCCGAAATTTGTCCGAAACAGTGTGGTTTATATATTTTTCGATATATAATTTCTATCGACATTCTTTGCGTACAGATTTCAGATTATTTCGTATTTGTTTCGCATTATGCCTTTTAGTTGCATACAGGTTTCAGATTAATTCACCGTAATTAATACCTATCACAGATAATGTGAAAAATATTATTAATATAATTATATTATTTGGATTTAGGAGGTTTTACAGATGAAGAAAATGACGTGATGGATAACAATACCGGTAAATAACAATATATTAGATATAGGTATAGAAAAAAATTACATGTCAGTTAATAACTGTTTCGAGAAGGAAAGACAATCAAATACAAATAGTCATTGAAACAAATGAATGTTTAAATAGAATAATAATATTTTAAAGCTAATTTTTTTATTAAATTGGACTAGAGATCAATGCTTCAGTAAATCAAATATTATTTTGCTTACATTTTGTCAAAATTTATTTCACATTTTTTAAGAAAACCAGTGGGAATATTAATAAATATATTAGTAGAAATTGGCTGGTTGCATATGCCCTTAAAGACTGTTATTAACAAATAGAAAAATGCGTTTAATGAGCTATATATGATTCTAACACTATTCTTTGTTAATAAAATATATATACAAAAACTAAACTTTTTATCTTTCAGAAAATCATAACCTACAGAATGAGACAGAATTCAACGAAGAAAATGAACATGAGCCTGGTATATTATTAATATATATTATTTACAAAATTGAAAACTCCCAGGTAGCACAACTTCTTGTCTAATTGTAACTTAATTCAATAATGCATAATAATTTTAGCAATATCACACTTGAATATTCAAGCGAAATTAAAAATTTCCATCTTACAAAAATCTTTTGTTGGAAGACTAATTTTCAATTGTGTTGCAATTTTTGGAAATTATTAAACAGCAAGTAATAGTCTCAATGTACAATTCATGCACAATCTGCACATAGGTGAAATTTTTTAAAACACCTATTCCTGTCCAATATGTTTCATGTTTCTTTTTACCCCGCCCCATTTTGCTATGGTTCTTTAACCAATCACGGCTCTCTCTCTCTCTCTCTCTTTCTCTCTCTCTCCTTCTGGCTTTGCCGTATAATATTTTGAAAAAATTACAACATAATATTTGATTAATTATTCTGCTACTTATATTTTTTATCTTCAATTTAGTTTCTTTGACCGGAATTGAAGTTGACAAAAACATCAATGATATAGGTAAATAATAATTTTTATAGAAATCATTTTACAACAGGGTGACTGCACTAGTGGTGAATCAATTAAGTTTTAAGTTGCTTATTTTAAGTTTCTTCTTCCATACAACATCAAAGATAATTTATCAATGATCCTATTGTGGATCACTGATTTTATCAGTCGTAGTTATCTGCTGCTCCACATAGTAAAAATAAAATCTTATTTTAAGGCATGAAATGTACTTTAATTTAAAATGCAACATTTTTAAGACAGCCTTTGATTAAATTCAAATCATATTTTGTTGATGAATTTAAATATTCAAGCATGCTGATTATCAGCACTGAGTGTAATGAATTTAAGGAAATCATGTTAAAATATTAACAGTTGTATACACTTTTTACATCTAAATATTAAAATTTCTATTATGTATATATAATAACTTTTTTTCTAAAATTTATTTACGCTATTTTGCAACTAATTTATTTGTGGCGTTCACCTATCAGTAAAGAATATTTAATATTTAGACGGTTCTGGTAATGACCACATGAGTTGTACTAGTGTATTTAAGTATTTATCAAAAATTTAGAAAAAACCTAAACCTGTCAATTGCTACAGGATTAAAAGTAAAATGTAAATAAAATATGATATAAGTAAAGAATACAACTATTAAATGCAATGAATTATTTAGAAATTCACTACAATAATGACATCTGTCAATTCAGATTGTCTATCCTTATTTTCACGCAAGCTGTGTTTATATTAAGACCGGTCTTAGCTCCAAGAATTGTTTAATTTCAGCTCGTTCATAAAATAAGATTTACTTTTTACTATGCAGTGGTGGATATCTTCAAAAATCTTACCAAAATAATACATCATATAATACCACAAGCACCACAATAGTAACTAATAAATTGCGGTTTATTCGCTTTGAACTTAAAAAAATTTCAAAATACAATACAAATTTGTTCACGATATTTAATAATTACCGATATTTAAAGTTTATTAAAATGTGAACGCGTAAGTATAAATGACAATTTTTTGACAATTGATCCACCACTAGTGCAACCACTTTATTTCACATTAATAAGTAAAATATAAATGGTAGAATATTAAATTTAAGTTTATAGTAAAATCAAAGTTAATAACACTGTAAATCAAAGTGAGTAAAATTCATGCACTTTGATTGTCCCAGTTCTGAACACACTTTGAAGTGCATTATTCACATGCACTTTGACGTTAAAGTGTGTAATTCTTATGCATTTTATATTTTATGCACTTCAAAGTGCATTGAAATTACACACATTGAAGTCAAAGCGATTAAATGATATCCACATTTTCTACTACACCATACAATTGTTCTACAGAAGTAAAATAATAACTAAATACACAAAAAAAGCCGAAAGTATTCCAATTTAAAAGAAAAAACTTATGTTATTGATGAAACTTAGCAAATCTGTTTCTATTTTCCTTTAACTGATTACTTTTGTTACATGTTTCTTATTACTAAGTAAATTGAACAAGAAGTAAATATATACTGAAAAAAGTATTTGAGAAAATTATAATTTATTATAGTGTCTTTCTATATTACATATAAATTTTTATTTTAAAATTATAGAAATTCCAAATTCTTCGAATATAAATGATGCACATTTAGAAAATGAAGTGAACACCACTTTGCTAATTACAAATTTATCGCCAGTGACCGAGTTAAATTCATTAATTGGATTTTCTGATGAATTTTTAGGTATGGTGTAATTAATTTTATTTTTTTATTAATAGTAGTTAATTTTACTTCTCTCTAAAACTGAATCAGTGGAATTTCAATGAGAATCAGTGAAATTTGACTGAGAATCAGTGACTCTTTTCTCGCGATTTGAATCAGTGGAATTTCACTGAAAACAGTTAAAAATGATTGAAATTTCAGTCATATTTCACTGATTGACCAATGAAAAAGTTATTGGAAATTTCAATCACACATATTGAAAATTTCAGTAATTTTTTAATTGTCCAATCATTGAAATATGACTGAAATTTCAATTATTTTTAACTGATCTTCAGTCAAATTTCACTGATTCAAATCGCGAGAATAGAGTCACTGATTCAGTTTTAGAGAGTTCACATTTTTTTAAAAATATTTAATATATAAATATAAATTTTATTAAATAATTAAATATTTATGATGAAAATATTTTTAAAAAAGGTGATACTGCTGAACAAATTCCTAAAAAGACGCAAACTGCATTTGGAGTCACTGCTGTAAACGAAAGTAAATTTTATTTTTTGTTTATATATAATAATATATGGAAGAGTAGCCCTAAATCTGTAACTTTGTTTTTTGATCCAGTATCAGAAATCAAAGCACATTTTTTTCTTCAAGCAGAAACACTACTACATTTGTTCGGTTAAATACACTCACATGAGCAAATTTGGTGGCTTCTGTTATATATATATATATATATATATATATATATATATATATATATATATATATACATTTTATTAAAATTTTACCGCACAAGAGTAAACTAATTATAATTATTAATTGTAAATAATTCTTTAAAATTTAGACACTATTGGAAAATTTTAATTAGAGATTCATTACTTCAAAACATACACTAGATAACTACATAAACTGTTAAATATCCTACAAGAATCACAATCGTTTACTCTTGATGCAAAAAATGTATATCTTCTAAATTATTTTTTTTGAATATACAATAATAATTATTAATAATTGTCTATATATTTAATATGTAGTTGCTGTTGAACATCAGAATCATAAAGAGACGCAAACTGAATTCAATCCTGTGAAAGAAAGTAAATGTCTTAAAAATATACATTACGTCTTATTTATATATTTGGAAAAAGTCTCGTGTTTAACTAGTCAAACACTTGCCACTAGTGTGATGATGTGCTCGCACAGCAAACCTCACGCTCGTTGCAAATTACAAGAGTCTCTCACTTATTACACAATAAAATATTAATTCAAATTTTAATATTTAAATAATAATATTACAGATGTAATTTTAAAAGTGAATAAGGAGACGCAAACATTTGCAAAGCGAAAACGCAAACATAACAAAAGGGTCGATCGTTTTAAGAAAATGAAAGAAGATTTGGAAAAATTGACAGCATTAAACGAGAAATGAAGAAAAAATGAAAATTATTAATTGTTCATTAATATTTTTATTATAATTGTTTTAGGTTATATTTAATTTGTTTATATATCTATTGGTTTAAATTATTTATTTCTCCTTATAATGAATCTGAATAAATAGTGTTAGTAAGGAAATGTATGTTTTATTTAAATTTAATGCAATAATAATTCATTAATGTTTGCGTGATTTGTAATTAAACAAAATATATTAATACAACAGATTAGCTCCTGAAGTATTTTTATTAATCTTAAAAGTATCAATTTTTTGGTATCATTTGGGCTTTCAATTATTAAATAAAAGACATGAAAAATATGGTTAGATTAGAAATAATAAATTGAAATAAAATAAATATTTAATTACTAAATTAAATAATTTAAATATTACATTCAATCAATAATAATTTTTAAATTCACATAGTATAGACAATTAATAAGATTTCTTTAGAGATTTAATTTGATTAACAAATAGTTTGTTATACACAAAATTAAAAATTATTTTAAATTATCATTAACAGTCATATTTAATTAATTTGTATTTATAAACAATCATAAACTTTAAAAAAAATTCAATTTTTTATAATAAAAATCAATATGCTGGCGAAGAGCACTGTAAGTAAATCTTATAAACTCAACAAGTATTTGATTCTGATGATTATCTGAAGTTTTGAAAAACAGAATGTCTATATTATATAAGAAATAATTATTGAAGCTCGGCTGGTCTGTACGACTCAACAATCGGCTTAGTACTAAACCAGTGGTAATCATTGTCAATTTTCTGGAATTTATCTTCGGAATGCCGCATTATTCTGAGTCATCTTCTTCTCTAATGGTTTTGAACGTAAATCGATTTTTCAAAATTTTTGAAACGTAATGATTTTTGTCCATTCGATTGAAGTGTCGTAGCATTAAACAAAAAGACGAGATTTTTAAAAATTAGATGATAAATATAACTCGGCAGATAGGAAGTACACTTTTTTCACAGACACGCAATTAACTCAACGGCGAATTAGAAAAATCGATGATTGAAAATTCTGCTTCGCACGGTCCAACTCTTTTTGTAATATCTCGAGAACCCGTAAATATTTGTTGCTGTTCTTAGTCTCTATTTAAAGCTTAGGTTACAAGGAATATTTAAAACTATACTTCAATTTACAACATATGCGACAAAAATTTTAATTTTCTTTCAAACTCGAATTGACTAAAAAACTAAAAAATAAAAATTGAAGTAATCAAAATTATTTTTGCTTTTTATTCAGCTCGTCTAGGCTTAAACTCGAACTAATTAGGCTCGGTTCCGCTCGACTCGAAAATCTCATTCGACCTTTTTGTAACCCTAGAAGAAGTAGCTGATGTGTCTAGACACCCCAAAGGAAATTCAAGACATGATATAAAAATATTTTGTTTGTTGATAATCATTTCTAAGGTGATCATAAACAACATAAACAAATTAAAAAGATTTTATCAAGTGACCGATTACTGTCTGGTTTACCCTATTTAACTTTAAAAACAAAATAGTTTTTAAATTAATAAAATTTTTAAGAAAGTAGGGGAGACCGGGGCGTAATGGCTAAGGGGTGTAATGGATAATTGTAATTTATTTAAAATTGGTAAATCGAAATAATTTCGCTCTATAGACAAGTTATTGTACTTGGTATACCCCTGGGGCGTAATGGCTAGTTTTTCCCGGGGCGTGATGGATAATGCACCGTTCTCTGTATAAGTAGAAACCAGGTAAAGTAAAATTCTTTTTTAATTATTCTTTTCTTTGTCTTGCAAAATATAACCTAAAAAATAAAATATGACTTCTGTGCTTTTTTCTGATTTATTACTAGACAAGAAAAGTATTTCGAAAATTCTTATTTAATTGTTATCATCTTATAAATTAAAATAAATTTACTATACAGTTACTTACTTTTCTTAAAGATTACTAAAAAAGTGAAACTTCTGATTTGTAATTTTGTTATATTAATTTTAAAAAATAACCAAAGAATATTTTTTTCATTTGTGAGTACTGTAAAAGCAAATAATTTTGCTTGTTTACTTAAGACAGAAAAAGTATTTTAAAAATCCTTATTTAATTGTTATCATTTTATGAATTAAATTAAATTTACTATAAAGTTACTTACTTTTATTAAAGATAAAAGATAAAGAGAAACTTCAGATTTGTAATTTTGTAGTATTAATTTTAATAAAGAAAATGAAGAATACATCTTTAGAAAATAATTGAAGTTATATTTTTTGACCTTTTTTTCTATACAATAATTATATTTATAATATTTTTTATATCAAATTTAATTGACAAACCTTAATTTACAATATATAATAAGATTTGAGGCCATAAATATTAATTTTCACTCATTATTCATTACGCCCCGGGAGTTATCCAATACGCCCCGGCCTGGGGCGTTTTGGATAGCTTTGCATTGCTCCAGAAAAATTATTGTAGAAAAAAAAGTAAGAGTCATATTGGGACGTTTTTTTAAAAAAAGAAAGCTGAGATACAAGAGTAACTTTTCCAGAAGAAAAACATTTAATTAAAACAAAAACGGCCGAGAAAAAGCACAAAGAGTGAAAAGTTAGCCATTACGCCTCGGTCTCCCCTACAGCGTTTTTTGTGAAAAAAGTTAATTTTGCAATTTTTTGGTTGTTTTTTATAGTTCTTTCAAAATTATTTTAATTTATCAAATTATAAATAATATCATTATGTTATGTAAATATAAATTAAATAGTGAAATAAGACTATTTATTACTTCTACACAAATATTTCTGCAGTAGGGGAGACCGGAGCGTAATGAATCACTTGAATTTATTCAAAAGTGGTAAATCAGAGTAACTTCGGTTTTTGTTCAATATAATGTACTTGGTATACTGCAAGTTTGTACCAAGCTTCATTGTTATTCATTTATTATTGTTAAAAATATGGTAAAAAAAGTGATTTTGACGCTTTAAAGTAAATTCTTGAAGTCTTTGTTTTTTTGTTGTATCTTTTTCCAAATTACTTGTAAAAAATTTTTGTTTATCAGGTTTTGAGCTTTAAATATTTGTTCTTAAAGAACAATTGCCAATTTTTATTTAATACTTACGGTATTGATAAAAAGTAACAAAATTTTCAACAAACACCTGCGGAGCGTAATTGATCACTTTGCTTATTTTATTAAGAAAAACCTATTGTATTAATAAAATAATACTGTCAAGTATAATTTCTTGTAATTTATATATTAATAAGTACCAATGATAACCCCTTTATAAAAAAAAATTGGAGAAAAGATGTTTTAAATAAATGGATTTTGCATTTCTCTACAACTTTTTAAAATTTGAAAAAATTCAATATTCTTTGTTATGAATGTACAATAAAAACCAAAATTGTATAAATGGTAAAAAAAGAGGATAAAAAAATTTTTTTTTCCGAAAAAAAAAAATTTTTTTTTTACAAAAAAAATTTTTTTTTACAAAAAAAAATTTTTTTTTTACAAAAAAAAATTTTTTTTGTGTCAAAATGGTACCTTCTCAATTTTGGGATATTTTAAAAACCCGTTACAAAAAAGGAACACACTGATTTCGTCGATTTGGAACCTTTTAAAAATTTTTGTAATTAGCGTTTTATGTTTAAATAAACAATTACACTAGCACACAAAAAAAATTAATGCTCTGAGCTTTTGATCAAACTATGACTACTTTATGATTTTGGGGTCGTTGTAACCGAATCTGAAGTTCATTTAACCCCATCACGTCAGGGTTTTGAGATAACATCAAAAAAACTCGAAATTTGTTTAAAAAAGTTTTTGAAAAAAAAATTTTTTTTGTCAAATTTTAAGTTTTTTTGAAGTCATCTGAAAACCTTGACGTGATGGGGTTACATGAACTTCAGATTCGGTTTCGGCAACCCCAAAAACATAGAGTAGTGATAGTAAGACATGAAAATAAAAATTTTTGTTGATTAAAAAATTTTTTTATATATTTTTGAAAATCCTTCTGTCTGATTTTTGGTATTCATGACCGTAATACACCTACAGAATTTTATCAAAATCCATCAAGATGTGTAAGAGAAAATTTGTCCACAAGAATCGGTGACATACACACACACACATACATCCGGCCATTTGTTCCTCTCGACGAATTATATATACTGCACTTGAAAATTTGTAAAAATAATTGATTCTAAAAAATTCGGAAATCAACATCACTATAAGGCTTCCTTTATGAGGAAGCAAAAATTATTTAAATAAAAAAAATTACCACTGCGGCGAAGAATTATTAAAATTATTCAAATTGAGTGATTTCTGGTAAAATTTCGACAACAAAGTAAAGGAACTGTTCTCCCCGACTTAAAACCACTTGAAATTTTCTTGAAATAACGTTTAATGTTAAAATGAACATTTATAAAAAAAATATGATTACTGAACCGAGGAATAATGAATTTAAATGAAATTGCGTGATTTCTGGTAAAAGTTCGACAAAAGAAATGAAAATCACTGCTCTCCACGACTTGGAATCAATTAAATTTTTTTTAAATAACATTTAATGTTAGAATGAACAATTATAAAAAAACAAAATTATTTCCGAGACGAGAAATTTTGAATTAAAATGAAATTGCGTAATGTTTGGTAAAACTTCGACAAATAATAAAAAATCACTACTTTCCTTACTTTTTTATTTTAGGGTTTGGAGTGTTTACTTGGGTTAAAAATAAGCAATAAATATAATAATAATAATAATAATATAATAATAATCTCTGCAGAAAAAATAAATTTTTATTATGTTTTAAAAATTAAATTTTACCTTTACAAGTTCACTTAATCCGTATAGGGAAGAACTGCCACCACTTACACCTTCACTGCACGAAGAATAAATGCAAATTGTGCGGAACGTGGAAGTCGTAGATGCTGAAAACACTAATGATGGGGAGAGGGAAAGTAGACCTGTTCTAACGCGCGCGGCACGTGCCACGAAAAATGCTCACAACAAGTGGCTGAAGCGCCCTGAAGCTGATTTCACACTGTTAAGTGAATTTCCGTAACGACCACACACTATGCAACGACAGTATGGCTTTTAACTTTTAGAAATAATAATTTGATTCTTGTGAAGAATTTTATTATCTTAATAATAATTAAATTTTTATTTAGAATCTTTTTAAAACAATTTTGTAAATAAAGCAATTGAATTTTTTCCAGTAAATTTATTGAAAAATATTTAATTTCTGCAAAATTTTTATTATTTTGGGAAATAATGGAACTTTTATGATAAATTTTTTAAACAATTAAATTGGTACGAATTATTTCACTATATTTACTCAGTTAAATGAAATCTTAATAAAAAATTTAGAAAACATTGAATTTCTGCAAAGAATCTTATTACTTTGGAAAATAATAAAATTCTTGTGATGATGAATATTGTTGTTTATAAAAGCAATTAAATTTTGCAAAGAAATAAATTTAAATTTATTGAATATTTATTTATTTATTTAAAATTGTTGATTTCTTTCGAACAATTTTATTAAAATATTAGAAAATAATTTAATTCCTGCACCGGAAAAAAATTTAATTGATTAAAATAACTGATTAATTCACTATTATCAATTAAATTTTTAATGGAATTAAATAATACTTATTAGAGTCTATTAAATGGTATTTGATTCAAATACTGCACAGGAAAAAAAATTTTTTTCATTCAAATAACCGATTATTTGACTATTATCAAATACATATTTACTTAGATCAAATAATTTTTATTTGAATTAAATACATTGTATTTAAATCAAATATTTCATTATTTGAAGCAAATATTATTGAATTGATTCAAATAAAAATTATTTGATTCAAGTAAATATTTATTTGATAATAGTCTATTAATCGCTTACTTGAATGAAAAACTTTTTTTTTAAGTGTGAGCAAAATTCTAATATTTTTGTAAATATTTGATCTTCCAAAGAATTTAAAAAAACATTGTAATAAATAATTCATTTTTTTGAGGAATTGAAATTCAATTTTTTAAAATAATTACACTTTTTGAGCAATGTCTGTGAAAATATATTAAAAATAATTGAAATCGTGCGATGAATTTTGTTATTTACCAAAATAATTGAATTTGTTTACTTTTACATAACCTCAATTTTTTGACAATCGTGCAGGTCATTCTAATTTACTGAAACGTAGAAATATTTACTACTTTTTTTACATTACGTTATTAATTTTGGGTGCTTTTTTAGATATCAACCACTAAAAGCAACTATTTCTGCTTTTTTTAGAGTTAACACTATTTTAAATGCGTTAATACTGGAAATCAAAAAACTATTCTCAAAAATTATTATCGAATTCTTTTCAACGATTCAATAATTTTCAAAAAATATTCAAAATTATTTTTAATATCTTATAATTTCACAAGGTTTTGCAAAAGAATTCAAGTATTTAAAAAAAATAGTTGTTAAAACTCTTACAAAATTTAATTATTATGTATATTATTTATACAATTCTTTACAATAATTCAAATACTTTCACTAATAATAACATTTTTCATAGAAATTCAATTATTTAAAAAAGATTTAAATAAAATTCTAAGCAAGAATTTAATTACTTTCATAAATATTTACAAAAATATTAGAATTTTGCACACACTGAAAAAAAATGTTTTTCATTCAGGTAAGCGATTAATAGACTATTATCTTATAGTGAAGGAGAATAAAACGAAAACATTCGGACAAATAGTTTTTTTTAAAAATTAGTTTACTTCGACGTTTCGAAATCTAAATGCTTTCCTCTTCAGGGAGTCAAAAAATTAATAAATAAACATTAGTCAGCAAAAATAAAAAACAAAATCACCCATCCCATCATTTAGATTTCGAAACGTCGGAGTAAACTAATTTTTTAAAAAAACTATTTGTCCGAATGTTTTCGTTTTATTCTCCTTCAATATAATTAATATTTCTCGGACGTAAAAGACTGTTTATTTAGACTATTATCAAATAAATATTTACTTGAATCAAATAATTTTTATTTGAATCAATTCAATAATATTTGCTTCAAATAATGAAATATTTGATTTCAATACAATGTATTTAATTCAAATAAAAATTATTTGATCTAAGTAAATATGTATTTGATAATAGTCAAATAATCGGTTATTTGAATGAAAAAAATTTTTTTTTCCTTTGCAGTATTTGAATCAAATACCATTTAATAGACTCTAATAAGTATTATTTAATTCCATTAAAAATTTAATTGATAATAGTGAATTAATCAGTTATTTTAATCAATTAAATTTTTTTCCGGTGCAGGAATTAAATTATTTTCTAATATTTTAATAAAATTGTTCGAAAGAAATCAACGATTTTAAATAAATAAATAAATATTCAATAAATCAATAAATTTAAATTTATTTCTTTGCAAAATTTAATTGCTTTTATAAACAACAATATTCATCATCACAAGAATTTTATTATTTTCAAAAGTAATAAGATTCTTTGCAGAAATTCAATGTTTTCTAAATTTTTTATTAAGATTTCATTTAACTGAGTAAATATAGTGAAATAATTCGTACCAATTTAATTGTTTAAAAAATTTATCATAAAAGTACCATTATTTCACAAAATAATAAAAATTTTGCAGAAATTAAATATTTTTCAATAAATTTACTGGAAAAAATTCAATTGCTTTATTTACAAAATTGTTTTAAAAAGATTCTAAATAAAAATTTAATTATTATTATGATAATAATATTCTTCGCAATAATTCAGTTAATTTTAATAAAATATCTCGAAGATATTCAATTTTTTTAAAAACAAAAAATTGTTGGTAATATTTCAATTATTTTCAAAAATTTTTTTAATAAAGTTAAATTATTTCCATATTTAATAAAAATTTCTCAAGAATTCAATTATTTACAAGATAATTGGAATTAATTTTAATAAAAAAATCAATTACTTAAACATATTTTATAAAATTCTTTGATTTCATTTAATTATTTTCATAATTCTTCAAACAAATCAATTATTTAAAAAATGTTCTTTTAAATTTCTTTTCTAACATTCAATTATTTACTTAAATGATTCTTCGAAAGAATTTAATTATGTCGATAAATAACAAAATAATTCCCAAAATTCAATTTTCTTGAGGCATTTTAATAAAATTCTTTGCAAAATTTATTTGAATTAAAAAACTTTTCGTAAATAAATGATTTTCAATATTTACTATTTTCGTAAAATTTCCAAATAGAATTCAGTGATTTAAAAATGTTTTTGTAAAAACAAATTGGAGGTTAGGCAAAAGTAAACAAATTCAAAGCTGGCGTAACGGACCAACAAGCATTTTACTTTCAGTGGTTGGCAATTGCGTGCACATTTGCATGCAACTTGCGCGTTGTTGTTCACTAAAACTTCTGTTGTGGACATAGCTTAAAACTTCTGTTGTGGACACGGCCTATAAGTGCCAATGTACACTACACTACTACTACCATACATTATCGTATGAGAGAGTGGGGGCCGTTTTCGTCTCCGCGCTGTCTGGCCTACTATTGACTTCATTATTCGATCGGGAGCTTTCCAGGATAGTGCTAGTGTCGCGAATACTGTGAACATTCGTATTACTAACGGAATTGTGGTTTTGGTCCTGTGCGTAATTTTTTGTATTAAAAATTACTCTACAGTCGAGGATTTTAAAGTTTATCGCTTTAAAACCAATTACTTCATCGAAAGGTGTGTATATATTTTTTATCAGTGCATATTAGCCACCGGATCGTTGAAGGGCAAATCAATTTTTGTCAGCATAAATCGAAGTCTCCTCAACAGTAGAAATTCAACTTTTTCATTGTAAGTATTTTAAATACATATCCTTGTAGAAAATTTCATTGTGCATCTTTTTTTATTAAATTTTTTTTCTATGTATTATCGTTTTCAAAATATTTAGGAAAACTGTGTACCGTAAGCCATGCTAATTTCGCTCATATAGGGTAAATTCGCTCAACAGATATTTATTTTTCAAACTTCGATTAACATACTTTTTAGACAGAAATATTTGAGATTTACAATTGTTTTGATTCATATAAATAGTAAAACTTTACTTGAAAATTTTTTAGCTGAATCCTTCTAAACATTACATTTCCTGTATCGCCAACACGATTTTCATAAGGCACAAAACTGAAATCATTAAATAGATTCTGCAAAAAATTAATTTAAAAAATAATTTCTTTCAAGTGTAAATTCGCTCAGGAGCAGAGTCGACAAAAAAGATTTTTGGGTCTCGATATTTTAAGTATGTTCATTATTTTAATTTATAACTCGATTTTTTTCAATAGTAGTACTCTTATAACTGAAATTTAATTGGTTTAAGCAATAAACTGTCAAACTTAACCTTATTTTTTATGATTATAAGTACGTTTAATTGAATGATTAAATAAACGAAGTGGCTATTTCGCCCGACAACGGGCGAAATAAGAGAAATAGTTTATTTCGCCCGTCAGTGAAAATAGGTATATAATTTACTAATTAAAAATATTTGTGAATTTTTTTTCTTTTTTATTTGAAGGAGGAAGGAGTCATCCACTTTGGATTTTTTAAAATTAAATATCACTTACTAATAAAAAACATATTTCCAACCCAAAGTGGATGACTCCTTCCTCCTCCAAATAAAAAAGAAAAAAAATTTGCAAATATTTTTAATTAGTAAATTATTTATCTATTTTCACTGACGGGCGAAATAAACTATTTCTTTTATTTCGACCGTCTTTTTTCCCATGCATTTTCACTGACGGGCGAAATAAACTATTTCTCTTATTTCGCCCGTTGTCGGGCGAAATAGCCACTTCGTTAAATAAAATTACTTATTGTTGTTACTTATTTATTTATTATATATTTTCAGTGCCAATATTTATTTTCATCGTTTCCAGAAGTTATTTTAACCCTCCATCCGTCGCATGGTGAGACGTTTTCTCACCTAGTTTCTTTTTTTATTTATAACTTTTAAAATACAAATAATTAAAATTTTATATTCTCAGTACCTTTAACAACACTCTTCTTCTTTATTATAAAACAAATTTTGTGTTTTTATTTATTTTAATTTTTTTGTAATTGAATTATTAAGCAGCAAATGTCAAGAATTTTTGACGCAAAGTGAGGAAACTTCCCACCGTACGACTGACCGCGTATATTCGATTTCATTTGTCATTAATTTTTATTTGAATAATGAACAGAAAATGAAAGTTAATTTCACTTTGGAAATTATAATAAACATTCTAAAAAAATTGTAATTTTATAACAATTTTGTATATAAATTTATGATGGGTGAGAAGTTTCCTCACCTACTACGGATCGCGTTACAAAAAAAGATGCGACGGATGACGGGTTAAAAAGAATTGAAAAATTGAGCGAAATTAGCCTCTTTTGCGACATTTTAAACTTGATAGTGATAACATTTTTCACTTAAACTTCCGATATTTCAGAAAAATTGTTAAGAAAACGAAAAAAAGAAAATAAGTTATTTTCTATTTAAACGAAATTGTGATAATTGTTTCTTCCATAATGTTTATGGACGTTCCCTAAGAATTTCTATTTTAAATATTGAAATGCAGAAGTTTTATTTTGAGTGTTCAGGAGACTTCGATTTCAGCCGAGAAAAATTTTTATATTATCCAGCGGCTCCTATAGAATATTTCCACGCCAAGTGATCATAACAATTATGGCTGATTTTAGCAATTTTAAAAATACTTTCTGAATTTCTTCCTTTATATGCATAGAATAAAAATGTTTTAAAGTTTTTTCACAATTTTTTGAGTTACCTCTTACTCAAAATTTTTCAAAAAAGGCACATAACTTTTTTTCTTATTGACCGATTAAGATGATTTTTTTGCAAAATACTCATAATAAGAACTACTTTTATGAAAAAAAATTAAAGGAAAATAAAATTTTTTGCCCGAAAATAATGTTAAAAAATTTTTTGAATTCAAATTTTGAAAAAATTCGATTTCAAAATCTTTTTTTGTATATATTGTCTATAATGTAGAGAATACTTTCTGTAAATTTAATTATGGGACAGCAATAACTTTGCGAGAAAAAAAATAAAATGTCCAACGCGGCGTGCCAGGACTTGTGCAGTATTCGCTTATAGCGGCGCAAATTTTATTTCAAATTACTCTACAAGTAACAATTCTTCACCAAAACGCTTTTTCTTTTTGTGAAATCTTCGCTTTTAAATTCTCTATCGATATCTCGAGCCCTATTTTTAAATCTTTCATATCAAACATTTTTTAAATAACAATAAGTTTTAAATAAATCGTTAAATATATTGTTGTCATATTTATTAATTATAAAAATTAATCAAAAACCTGTTACAAATAATCAATTTAACATTGTTTGAACAATTAATTACTGTTATCTAAAAAAAGTACTCAAATTGTGAAATTTTTCGTGGGTAATAGTTGTACAGATGATAAAAAAAATTTTTATTGAAACATTTTTCAAGCAATTAATTGATAATATTTTATTCATAAACTGTACTTGGGGTTAAAAATTTATTTTTTTTCAAAATTATGCAATTTTTTAATCGTCTATTGATATAAAAAAGGATTAATTTAAAAAATGTTTAAATAATGTACTGTTGTCATTTTTTCCTGAATTTTATTTGGATTACAAATTTCTGATTTTTCTAAATACAATCAATTGAAAAACTAAAAACAAAAAATTTTTTAAACAATGGTTAAATAATTAATTTTTAATTTCTCTTTATATTTGAAAATTTAATTTTAAAAAATGCACAATAAAGTAGAAGTATAAATTTCTGACCCTATGTACAGTTTGTGACAAAAATTATAACCATTTATTTTAGAAATTAATTGTTTTAACAATCTTTTAATAAATAATTTTCTTATCACCAGTATAATTACTTTTTCCGTACTATTTGCAACTGATTAATAGAAAAATTTTATTACTTTCAGAAATATAATTTTCCATAAAAATTCTATTATTTAAAATAAAATTTTTCTAATATTTATTGACTTTAAAAAAATTAATTGTTTAAAACAGAGTTTAAAAAATTCTTACGAAGAATTCAATTCATTTCAAAAATAATAAAAATTTCATTCCTTTTTAACATACATTTTAAGAAAATTTTTTCAATATCTCAATTACTTTCTTTAATAATAACATATTCTTTTCAGGAATTTAATTGTTTTCAAAAAAAAAGTTTTGAAATTTCTTTTTAATTTTAGAACAAATTAATTTGTTTACAAAAAATATTAAAATTTTTGCATGAAATCAATCCAGGCTTCGCACTCTTTTACTAACAGCTGCTATTTGCTACTTTTTTGATAAGAGGGTACTTTTTGGCTGCTTTTTTGAGCCTAATGCTACTAAAAGCTACTTTTCTAAACACATTGTCAAATTTCGATTTTTAGTTTTCACATTTCCATTTAAAAACAGAGTTACAAAGTTAAATCGTTAATGAAAAACGACCGCCAATAAGGTAATAAGAAATAATTTTACCGACATTTACTCTATCAATAGTGTCTGATTATAAATTGTGTTTAGATTTGGTTGCAAATTATTACCTTTAAATTCCTGGTTTTTCTCCTCTTTGTCCCAGTTTTTCAGGTTTTCTTCTCATAAAATTTTAATTTTTTTCATTTCGAACATAAATCTACAATTTGGAAAATAATTATGGAGTAAAAAAAGAATTTTTCAATTTAAAGAAAAATCTTGTCTGTTCATAATTATAGTTAAAAATTTGATTAGTTTAATTTAATTAAAATTTATTGATACTAATTGAATTTCTGAAAACAAATTTAATTATTTATAAAGGTAATTGAATCCTTCCAAAGAATGTTAATACATATTTATGAAAATAATTAAAAGTTTGCATAGAATTATATTACAATTTTTGAAAATAGTTCAATTGTAGAGAATAATTAAATTATTTATAAAGACAATTGAAATTTCGGAGAATTTCCAAAATATATTAAACTTAATTCCATTTCTGCAATAAGTTTTATTATTTATGAAAGTAATTGAATTATTGCGGGGATTTTATTTAAAAAAGTTTCAAATAATTGATTTTTATTAAAAAATTTAGATTAACTATTTTCAATAATTCAATTCCTATTAAATTTTCATTGTTTCACAAAAATTGTTTTTAAAGAATTGAATACTTTTTGGAACTTTTATTAAAATAGTAGATATTCAAATTATTGAATTAAGAAAAATTTTTGAAAATAATTGAATTCTTGTGGTGAATATAAATGAATTTTTGTTATTTATAGAAATAATTTAACTTTTACAATGAATTTTAATAAAATTCCTAAAAGTAATTTAATTTTTTCGAAGTTTTACTATTTAAGAAAATAATTGAATGTATTGGTAATAAATTTTTAAAAATAAAATTACAATTATTCGGTGACTAACTTCCCTTGATTATTTAGAAAAATTTAAATAAAATTCTTTAAAAGAAGTAAATTATTTTTAATAGAATGTAAAGAAATTTCAGTTATATAAAAAATTTTTAATTATTTGTTTATAAAAATTCAATTGTCTTGAAATAACAGAATTAAAAAATCTTATTTTTCAAAGTTTTTGGCAAAAAAACTGCGAAAATTCAATTTTATTAAAAAATTTTAAGTGTATTTTCTTGAAATTAACTTATAAAATTTTTAATTATTAATCTTCGCACTAAGAAACGTAAATACATTAGAATGCGACTCCTTATAAAATATAATTATTTATCAATTATTAAATTAAAATACTTTTAAAATTCGATTTTTTAAAATTTTTTAATGAAATTCTTTAATTCTTTATTTTTATCACCGAAGCTACTATTTCCTAATTTTTTGGTCATCGAGGCTACTTTTTTCTACTTTCTTTAAACTCAAATATTTTAATAAAATTATTCGAAAGAAATCAAAGTCGACAAATAAGGAAAAAATTAACAAAAATTCTATTAATTTGAGACATTTCAATAAAATTCTTTGCGAACTTCAATTATTTCATAAATATCCCAGGCGCGAATTAATCATCGTAGTGTTAATTTAATGTTTACGAAAAACTTAACGTCAAATGTAAATTTTTTGTCCCTCCATACAGTTAGTTGAATACTCTATTTTTCTCCGTGTATAATTTACAAACTTTGTCCCATGCTTTATTCAAGAATCGGTCAATCTTTATGAGTGAAGCTTTAATATCTAATCTTTATTCTCGCTTAAACCAATTTTTAATTAAATAATTATTCAGTATACTTACTACTGACTGTACTTAACAGTACAAAATATAAATATTTATAAATTATTTACTATTATAATCGAGTATGAACAGTGCTGTGGTTTTTAAGTATGGACTATGTCTATATTACAAAAGTTTGATTTTTCTCTCCGTATAGCAGTACATTTTCGAGTCATGTTGCGCGAATCAGCCCTGTGTTCAGCTAGAAACTTTTCTGGGGCGCGCAGCGTTCCCCTGAATCGTGGTGAGCTGCACTTAAAGTATATTACACGCTCTTTAGACTCGAAAATGTGCAGATACGTGCTTTCTTTTTTCTTAGAGTACAATTTTAAATATTTTATTGTTTGTAATATATTATTTATATGAAAATAATGAAACTATTATAATAGTAACACAGGAAAAAAAGTCTTGACTCCGTTTACACCTTAAATTCGGTCCATGACTTTCACATAAGTATGTCCTTGTTTAACGAGACTGACTCCGTTTACACCTTAAATTCAACCTCAAAATGAGGCTGAAAGTAAAATTTTTATAAGTGTGCACTTATTGTCACTAAATGTATATGAGCGATTCTATGTCAAGTAATTAAGATGGACAAACATTTTTCTCCAATCTTACCAAAGCTTGGGGCTTTTCTAGTACTAATTTTTCGTAGACTTATTTTTTGTGAAAATATTTTTTTACCTATAGTCAAATATTTTCCAAGGGGGAGGGGGTTAAAGTTTTGGGTTTTTCGGTACAATGCTTATTTCAAAAATTTTTTACTTTGAAACAATTGAAAAAAAAATTGGCAAAGTACACTGTAAGGAATTCTTATTGAAATTTCAATCGTACCACGATGGACATAAACCTTACATGAAAATTCAACAGAAAACGATGTGCTCTACATAACCTTAAAATTTAATTTATTCACCTTTTTCCTTGCACGTTTATAATATATCTATTAATTTTTTAGATAATTATTGGAAAGTGTTCAAGTTATAAAAATAAATACTTTTTTTAAAATAAAGTTAATGATATTTATGTTTAAAATAGAATAATATCCTTTTTCGAAATATAATTTTTAAGGAAAATAATATTAAACAAATATGTTGAACTTTCAACACTCTCGGTAAATTTACACATACTACGGAGTGAAATTTCACTATGTTGTCCATTGAAAATTCCAGGAAGACTATGAAAATTCATACGTGGTTCCGTTGTAACTTTATGTCCATCGACACTCGCATTAAAATTCAAAAATGCTTGAAAGCTACATAGACTTACCATTTTTCTTCAAACGTCATTTCTAGTAATATTTTACACATCAATGTGCAGATTTCAGACACACTTTTTACAGTGTACAGTTTCGAAAGGTTTTTTCATGCCGTTCCAAAAAATCGGACCGCTTTAATTTGAAAATAAATTATTTCAAAACCCTGGCTAGATGTGGTTGTATAGACTTTATATTCGGTTTCAGCGACCCAAAAAACATAAAGTAGTGATAGTAAAACTGACAAATAAAAATTTTTGTTGACTAAAAAATTTTGAGGTCAAATTTTGAGTCCTTTTTTGAGGTTATCTCCAAACCCTGACGTTATGTGGTTGAATGAACTTCAGTTTCGGTTTCAGCGACCCAAAAAACATAAAGTAGTCATAGTTAGACTTGAAAATAAAAATTTTTGTTGATTAAAAAATTTTGAGGTCAAATTTTTAGTCCTTTTTTGAGGTTATCTCCAAACCCTGACGTTATGTGGTTGAATGAACTTCAGTTTCGGTTTCAGCGACCCCAAAAACATAAAGTAGTCATAGTTAGACTTGAAAATAAAAATTTTTGTTGATTAACAAATTTTGGGGTCAAATTTTTAGTCCTTTTTTGAGGTTATCTCCAAACCCTGACGTTATGTGGTTGAATGAACTTCAGTTTCGGTTTCAGCGACCCCAAAAACATAAAGTAGTCATTGTCTGATCAAAAGCTCAGAGCATCAATTTTTTTTGTGTGCCAGTGTTATTTAATTAAAATGTAATTTATAAATGCAGTTTCTTTTTTGAGAAAAGTAAAAAGTTAATAAAATTAATGAATAGTATATAGGTTTTATTGTTGATATAGTTGTTGTTGTTTTATAGTGTTTTTTTGTTGACAAATATAAAAATTTTAAAGAAATGCTTTAATGAAATATTTATTGTGATTAAATAAAGTGAGATTCTTGCTTTCACAATTTTATTATGAATATCACAAATGTTCAAGTAAAATGTTAATGTTATTATTAGTCAGTAAATTTCAAATGCTCGAAAAAATTAAATATTTAAAAAATAAAAAATAAATTGTTTAATATTTTTTATAAAATTGAGGGGCTAGATGATATAAGGGGACGCGCATACACTGAAAAAAAAGTACGTGAATCATTCCTTGAAAGTACTTGACTTTTGGATAGGACACAAAATACAAGGCGGTATCATATACTTTTTATTAGAAAATATAAAAAAGTCCTAGAATTATTCTAGTACTAGTATGGGCAATAGTGTTTTATTTTTAACCAAAAGTCATTTGTTCAGTTTTATAAAGTACGTGAAAGATTAGTTGACTGCGCTTGAAAATTCGGTAGAGCATGCGCAGTGTGTGTTGCGCGTTTCTATCCAAGGTAAATGACAGCTGATCGTCTGTTTCGATTTGTGGTTATTTCAGATGTGAATATACTATTATTTTATGAAAAACAAATAGTGTTAATATATATTTGTCTTCATGAATTGACTTTCAAAAAAATATTTTTTATGTTGTGTTTCTCACAAAACAGAATGTTATGTAATTCTCAGTTTTCAGTGAAATAGCATGTCTCTCAAGTCGTGAAAAATTTCACCATGTAGTATATAAGAACAATTCGATACGTACTTTTAACTTTTAAGTGTGTGTTTATATTTAAATTATATGCGAATGTATGTGTGTGTTATAGGTTAGTTCATCAGTGTTGATAAACGACGAAAAGTGACACAATAATAATTGTTCTTTGCTTGTGTGATTAATTATCCAAATATGTGAATGAATGAGTGAATTTCAGAAAAACTGTGAACAAGTGAAAATTATATTTTTTATTTTATAGAAATATACAAATTTTTTGAAAGTCAATGAAATTCTCACACTGAGAAAATTGGATATTAAAAATCTTATTATACTAGATATTAAGAAAAGATGGTATATCATAACATCTAGATGTTATGGTTTAATATCTCAGATGTTAACAGGTATAATCTACAAATTTGAGGTTATGTTTGAACATGTCTTTTACAATATCTGTGGATATTAAATTTAAACATCTAAGATGATTATGTATTTGACTGTCACAGATATTGACCGTTAATATCTAGATATTAAAGCTCAATATCCATTTTTCTCAGTGCAAGCAAGGTACTAGAAATTTTCATTGACTGCTTTTGAAACTCTCATGCAAAAGTACTAGACTATTTCTAGTATTTTGTGTCGTATCCAAAAGTCAAATACCGAGTCAACGAAAATTTCACGTACTTTTTTTTCCGTGTAGTTTTCTTTATAACATCCAATTCCTCAATTCTTTGCAAGAATGAAATTATTTGTCAACATATTCAAGTTCTTTGGCATGAATAAAAAAATTCGTTGAAGGATTGAAATTGATTAACTCCAGTATAAGAAAGAAGTAAATATTTCTTATAAAAATTAGGAAAAATTAAGGGAATAATAGTATGGAATGGAACTCAATTATCGAGTGTGAAGTCTATAATGTTAATTTATACTTTAATAACTTGTTTCATAAAATCGTATACAAACATTTTTGAAAATAAACAGAAAATGTTTATAAATTTTTAAAATATAATTCAATTATTTTCAGGCAGTTTTGTTCGATTTCAGTAGTCAGGAGCAAGCGCAGTACGTCTTAATATACTTTCTGCTATAGTTTGACTTTTAACGTAACGTAGAATGCTCTTTTCAAATTCTTTATTTTAAAGTATTTTATGGTTTTTAAATCTTTTCATATTCTCATCACATGAGGAGGAAAACCTCCTCAGTTTTGGACGAAAATAACTGATTATTGTCCACTTTTTGCAGTTCGAGCGGGCGTAAAACTACTTATACGCCCGTGTTGCTTGTTCCCTCAATATCATACCATACTTTTCATGCAATTCGGACAAAAAATTAGGTTTCTAACATCATTGCAATCACCTCTTTTGCGCCCTTGACACGATAATATCTATTTGCTAATATGAAATATTTTTATTATGAGGTAACCTGAACCCAAAAAACATGGTCTGGCGATGGTATCCCAGTAAAAAAAGAAGTATTGAGTGGAGCGTTTAGGAATTGAGTGAAGCTCTGAGCCAATACGGATTCGAGCAAAACCCGTATTGGGACGTTTGACTCAATCTTTTTTTCATCTGCCAAATACGGACTTATTTTAGCATTAAAATTAAAATCACATGAGCAGAGAACACATTATAAATTGAAAGCACAATTGTCCTGGAATGTAAAAATGACGATTTCGATAAGAAATAGTGAATATTTTTTATTTTTTGTTAAAAATTGGTAAAAGCAAAGTTTGAGAAGCGCGACTGAATTTACCATGTGAATAAATGAAGTGGTAAGTTTAAATGTACTAAAAGAAATCTACTGTTACCGACAGAAAGTTTCTAGGTAATTGTGGTAAACAATGAAATTTCATTGTTTTGTTTTCTTCATTTGAATTTACCACAATTATCTAGGAACTTTCTGTCGGTAACAGTAGATTTCTTTTAGTACATTTAAACTTACCACTTCATTTATTCACATGGTAAATTCAGTCGCGCTTCTCAAACTTTGCTTTTACCAATTTTTAACAAAAAATAAAAAATATTCACTATTTCTTATCGAAATCGTCATTTTTACATTCCAGGACAATTGTGCTTTCAATTTATAATGTGTTCTCTGCTCATGTGATTTTAATTTTAATGCTAAAATAAGTCCGTATTTGGCAGATGAAAAAAAGATTGAGTCAAACGTCCCAATACGGGTTTTGCTCGAATCCGTATTGGCTCAGAGCTTCACTCAATTCCTAAACGCTCCACTCAATACTTCTTTTTTTTACTGGGATCTCTATTTGTTTAACATATAAGGCACTTAATTATAAACGACATTTTTATCCTCCAAACGTTTTCTTTTGCAGTGTTATATTTATTAATTTGAATAAGAATTCACTTATTTTAACGGTAAGTAAAAAATAACAATAAATATTACAATGGACGTAAGACAATGGTAACATGCCTACAAAAATGAAAGATCGTGAGTTAAAACGCAAGTATGTAAACACAACCTTAAAAACGAGTTGTCAAAAAGAATAAATTTCTTTTTGTACATCAATTTCTTCTTTCATGAGAGGTAAAAAATCATATTGAATACACGATAGGAAGAGTTTTCAGAGTCAATCTAACAGATCTCGTTGAATTAACAATTTTTCTATACGCCGCTAGTGGTCCCAACTGAGTGTTTATAATATAGTATAGAGTTTCTCTTTGTTTAGACTAGAAATAGACGATATATTGCTTGGTAATAAAGATGGGGGCCACAAAAATAACTTTTATAGCAGGTAGTTTTAAGAAGTATAAAGACCGGTGAAAAAGTTTTAGTGTTCTGTGCATCTCGTCAGTACAAGAATCAGCTACCTTAAAAGTAACTAAAAAATTACTTAAAACACCTTATATTAATATGTTTATGATCTAAGTATCTTAATATAAATGCTTAAGTAACTTTATAGTCATTTTTAAGGTACTTCATTCTCGCAATGCTAGCCGCTCATTTTTAAATAAAATTCAATAATATTTTACGATTGTAAGTTGTGGAACTAATCCCTTATCGATTGTCTAATTATGAACAACATTTTGTTAGATCAGCCCAAACAACATAAGTCGTATTTCAATTATTAAACTATTAAATAATTGCTGGAAATTTTTGTCATGTGTATTGAAAATTTCTGTTGCACGATATAATTTTTTAAAATTTTGTATTACTCAGATGGAAGAACAGAGCAATACTTCGACTCCCTCAGCTCATTCAAATGAAGTGAAGGAAAAGTCGACGCAGCAGTTAGGACGGGGAATGAGGGTTTGCAAACCTAAAATTAGGTTTACCCCTTCCCAACCTGGTACTTCGAAGCAGACTGAAAAATTAGATGTAATGTTTTATTAATAGTATTTTTAATGTTAGACTGAGAAAAAGTATTCTTATATTTAAAAGAGAAATTTGTTTCACCCTAAAAAAAAGTAGTTCATTTTAATGTTATTTAATTTCAACTACCCAGCTCAAAATATTATGTAGGATCAATTCCCTTTATGAAAAGAATCTCATTTTATTGTAAACACCCTATTCGATAAAAGAATTATATTCTAATTTAAAGATAACTAAAGTTTTTTGTAAACTTAAATCGCTTTTTATAATCAAACAAACCTCTTTTAAATAAAATAATATATTAATTCTGTCAAAATCTCAGATCTATATATAATTATATGAAGCTGCGGTAATGAATGATTCTTATTAAAACAGACATATAGATAACAGTAACTGCGAAAAAAACTTACTTTTTCTAGCAATATCTTACTGTTTTAAATACTATTTTCCAACCAAGCTATCTCTACTACTTTATTAAACGCAATCTTTCCAAGTGCATGATTACTTTCTTTCGAATTTAAAGTTTGTAGTTTGGAGAAAATTGTTATATCGATTTATATTTTAGATTGCGATTGATAATTTTGAGCAAACCCCAGTCAACACGAAGGCAGATGATGTAAGGCGTAGGGAGAAAAATCTTTTGCGCAAAAGGCCTGTAAATGAAGACTCAGAGGAAGAAACTGCTGCAGCCCAATTATTTTTAGTACGTTCTCTTTCTACTTAAATATTTTTTTCTAACCATAAGCTTTAATGCTGTCTGGAAATATATTTTTAAATCATAAAATAAATAGTTTTTTAATAAGCTTCACAAAATCTAGCTGCAACCTTTTATAATACAGCAAGCTTACCAGGCAATATTGTTGTAAGCTTCCTGTGGTCACAATATTTCAAATTTATAAAAACATTTCTGCAAGAATACATGCTATTGAGGTTAATTTTTTAAGAAAAAGTTGTTTTATATATCATTAATCTTATATTTCCAGAAAAAAGTAAAAGAAGGGAATGATAGAGTCACAAGGGCAAATGATCTGGCCTGTCATCGAGCTGCTTTTGGGGTTAGTGTAAAAGTATTTAACTTATAAATCTGAATTACTGTTATGTATATCATTTCTCCTTAGTAAAATAGTAATAGTGATTAAGATTATTTGGTAGATAATATACAGTAAGAAAACCTACCACGCGAGTCATATGCCATGAATGGGAGTGAGAGACTTATTCCATTCTTATACTTTTCTATGACTTACTGATAGCCTTTCCTTCTGTATACATTATTAAACAGTTTTTGTTTTAAATTTTAGGACATTGCGAATAAAGAAAAAACTCTGCGAGATATTTTAACAGCAGCTGTTGTTACATCGTCGGAAACACAGGTTACTTTGAAAATCATTATTTCTTATAATGAATCTCTTTAAACATAATTTAATTAATTTGTAAAATTATTTATAGACAGAAGAACATGGTAATCCATATGTTGAGTTGGAAAAATTGCGCCAAGAAAACATCAAATTGATGAGACTTATAGTAGCGCAAAAAGAGGAGATAGACACGTTAAAAAAATCACATGCCTCAGAAGCGAATAGTGTCCAACCCTCATCATTTGCAGGTCCTAGTCTCATCGAGATTCAGGGAATTATTGATGCAGCAATTGCTCCAATACAAAGGGACCTCAGCATTATTAAAAATAATTCAAACAATCCTACAGATGCAGCGTTAGAGGCATTTGGTAGGGCTGACAGTATGGTACGTATTCAAAATTTTATAACTTTTTAACAAAATTTTTCTGATTTTTAAAATGTTGGAATAAGAAAGTTGAATATTTTAACTACAAATTATTTACTACATGCTCATTTTTTTGAAGGTTTCTTGTGCTGGAATCAACATTTCAAATGAAATGTTGAACAAAGCGAAGAGCACCAGCAAACTGTCATATAGAGTAACCTTGCTATTGAGAGGCTATTATACACCGGAGCAGTTGGCTGTAGCGTGGTATCATGTACCGCCACATGTAACTGACAATTATGTTGAGGTTACAGAGAACGACGTAAAAAATATTGCAGGTAAGAATTTAACATCAATTGAATCACATTTAAAAGTTTTAATTTTCTTCAAAATGTCAAAAAATCAAACCTGTGGACAAACTTGATACAGCCAGGGAACTTTTAAAAGAATTCCTTAACAATTTATTTACCAAATTTTTAATTGTCAATGATAATTTTTATATTACACCTTTCTAGGGCATAATTGAAGAATCCATAAAGATTCCGGTAGAGGAATCTGAATGTTGTAAAAATACCAAAAAAGGAGTTTTTAGCTTGGTATTTCATTTAACATTTAAATATAGATTGTGGAAATTCAAAATGTTTAAACTAGCAAACGTGCAATTATATTTAAATTTTCTTTTTATTTTCTTTGCTTTTTACTAATATAATATATTTCCATTTCCGTTTACAAGATAACCGAAATACAATACAATTTAGAGTTTATATTAATCCTATAAATATAAAGTATATATACACATTTATTTTGCAAGGATTTTTAAAAGTATGTGAATAAATGTAGTGAGTTACAAAAATTGTTATTTCGATATTTTTTGCTTTTCTTGTTAAGCAGAAATTTTAAGTTTTCCACTCTGAAAAATCTAAAAGAGATTGAGACACAGTTTTTGAGAATTAAAACTTTTATACAACTCAGGTGTATTATGGCCACTTTATCTACCTGTACAGACGCGTACTAAGTTGCCCCTTATAACTCTGCATTCAGCAAAGAAATCATTATGGCCCTAGGGCAATAATGGGTACTTTATTGACCAGATGGGTTATATGGGAGAACATAGCATGCACCGGTACAGGTAGCATAGACTAAACATAATTGTTGTATAAAGCAAAGTATGGAACAAGGGAGGTAAACTCATCTTCACACTCTCGTTGCTCGTGCTACGACTCGTTTTCAATATTGTGCTCGGTACATAAACTCGGACTTACCTCCCTTGTTGCACAATGTAATATTATTAGAAGTTTTTTATTCTTTCAACAAACGATAATTATTACTTTTTTTAGATATTGTTCGGGAACTCGAGAAAAATGAAAAAACGAGATTAAATCTTACAGAAGAACAATTGAAAGATGCATATATAAAGGATCGTATTTTACAGTCCTTGAAAGGTGAGAGAAGAAATTAAAATGCTGTCATTCAGAATGAATACTCAACTGTCTCAAGTGTGGATTAAAATCTTGTCTCCTCATCTTCAAGATATTAAAAATTCCAAACTTATGATAAGTGTTACTTACGTTGAGATTCGCGCAAAAGAAAAATTGTATTACTTGCGTTGAGTTTCGCGCAAGAGAAAAATTGTATTCTTGCGTTGATTTTCGCGCATTCACAAAACTTTTAACTTGCGCTGATATTCGCGCAATAGAAAAAAGTTTTGTGAATTGAGATCCGTACAATTAGCGAATCTATTACTTGCGTTGAGTTTCGCGCAAAAGAAAAATAGTATTACTTGCGTTGAGTTTCGCGCAAAAGAAAAATTGTATTACTTGCGTTGAGTTTCGCGCAATAGAAAAACTTATTACTTGCGTTGAATTTCGCGCAAGAAAATATGTTTATGATTAGATATACTACAGCTTCCGATGAGTCATCTCGGAAGAAAGTTGAACTTACAATTGTCTAAATTTCTTGTGCTGAATTTTCGCACGAATGTAATTAGGCATACATTGTTTGTGAGTGGGTGGTTTTAGTGGGTAGGTCCAACAATGGAGAGTCCCACACTACCGTATGGTGTGCCTAAATGCATTTCCACCAGTTAAAAAAAAAAAAAAAAAAATAATATGGTACGTATAAGCATGCTAAGAAATATTTATTACATTTTTAAGAATAATTTATTTATATAGTAAAGCTAGTATACTCTTTCCATAAAATTGAAATTAAAATTTTTGTAATGATGGAAATCGCAAAAAATAAGAAATTGTATTTTAGGTGAAAGAGACTTTTTACACAATATACTATCGCTGGAAGTAATTCACATCGTTAACAAATTTTAAAGAAAAGTATTAAGTAGAGAGCAACAAAAATGAAAACGACGAAATGGAAGACATTTAATAAAAATATATATATTATAAAAACATGAATTCAAAGTCTTTTATTGCTTCCTTATATTGAGGAAGTATTGTAACACCAAAATTTTTCCGGTTCGATTTTTTAACAATTTTGCAGAGTTTTCTTAGACGCATCTTTTGAGCCCTCAATGAACATTTTTTTTCATATTCACTGGAGATATTAAACTTTTAAAAATCAAAAATTTTGGAAAATATTACTTTTTTGAAAATTTTGTTGAAAAATGTAGAATTTTGAAACTATGAATACCCACTTGTAGAGCATTAACATCGTTAAAACCGGGTTGGGGTACACTTTTTCGAAAGTCGAAATTTTATCTGTTTTTCAAAAATCGCCTAAATTTTATTTACAGTTTTTAGAAAGATGGGTGGCCACCTTAGGGACCCTTACCCTAATTAATTATGCATTTTTAATAAACAAATAAATAAATAATAATAATGTATAACAATTCAATAATCAAACATTTAAACAATATTTATTAACAAATATTAAAAAATATTAATTGTAATATTTAATCCATTAAGTCTTATGAAGAAACCAATCATTACATTAAAAAAAAATAAAAATTATATCAAAAGGCAAACTCTAAAAAAGGGTTTTTTGTTTATATTTTCTACTTTTCTAACAATAATTGTTGAAACAAATAAATAAAAACATTTTATTTTGCTTCCTCATAAGGAAGCTTTTCATTCGTGATGATTTACAATTTTTCAAAAATTTTCAAAATAAGGTTAGGGGTCGTCCATAAAGCATGTGATACATATTTCTGGTAATCTAGACCCCCTCCCCCCCTCATGATGCTTTTTCCATAGACGGTTAACATGGAGTGTGATATTTTGCTGACCTCCCCCCTCCCCCTAAAGTATCACATGCTTTATGGATGGCCCCTTACATGGACTCATTTTTGTGTAGAACATATGTATATTCAATTATCAGCAAATGTCCAGGGGTGCTATTCTGTAACTTCACTTTCAACTTCACTCTCACTTTCACCCTCACTTTCACCTTCACTCTCACCCTCAACTTCACCTTTACTTTCACTCTCACCCCCAACTTCATCCTCACTTTCACCTTCACTCTCAACTTCATCATCACCTTCACTCTCATCCTCAACTTCACCCTTAACTTCACCCTCACTTTCACCTTCACCTTTACTCTCACCCTCAAATTCACCTTTACTTTCACTCTCACCCTCACGTTCACGTTCACCTTCTCTCTCAACTTCACCCTCACCTTCGCTCTCACCCTCAACTTCACTCTCACCCTCACTTTTATCCTTAACTTCACCATCATTTTCACCCTCAACTTAACCCTCACTTTCCCCTTCACTTTCAACTTCACCCTCACCTACACTCTCACCCTCAACTTCACCCTCAGTCTCACCTTCTCCTTCACTTTCACTTTTAACTTCACCCTCAGCCTCACCTTCACTCTGACCCTCTACTTCACTCTCACCCTCAACTTCACCTTCACTCTCACTCTCAACCTCACCCTCACATTTACCTTCACTCTCACCCCCAACTTTACCCTCACCATCACATTCACTCTTACCCTCAACTTCACTCTCACTTTCACTCAAAAAATTCTCACTTTTCACTCTTACTTTCACACTTAAAAAATATATTTATTGTACTAACATCAATATAGCCAAATCTGACATATTATATTGGTAGATATGATACTGCTATACAGTATTGCTGTTTTAGCCGTACGCAGTGTAGAACAGCAATATGTATTTGAGACAATAATATGTATGCGGAAAACACGAATACTGTATTTTAAGAACAGCAATACGGTATTGCTGTTTCAGATGTACATCCAAACCATACTTGTATGTCAAAATTAACATTATCATTTTTTTCAGTGCACTCATACTTTCACTCTCACTTTCACTCAAAAAATTCTCACTTTCACATTTCACACTCACTTTCACTCTCACTTTCACTGAAAAAAATTCTCACTTTTCACTCTCACTTTCACTCAAAAAAATTCTCACTTTCAGTCTCACTTTCACTTTTTACACAAAAAAATTCTCACTCTCACTTTCACTCTCACTTTTTCAAAAATGAAAAATCGAATTTTTTCGATATCTTTCCAATAGACAACTAAATTTCAAATAGAAAAAAACGTTTGTCTTGAAAAATTAAGTAATTATTTTTTACAACTGACGTTTCCAGCATTCAACGAATTTAAATTATTATCATTATTATAAAATTAAATCAATAAAACTTGCATTTATAAAGTATATTAAACTTTTAATTCAGCATTTGAATGCAAAACACTTTTAATGTTACAAAAATTCTAAAACTACATGAAATACATTCAACAAAAATTAAATTTCCATGGAATTCAAAATTATTTTACTCCACCTTTAGATTAATTCAATTTTCTGTTTTAATGTATTGTTTTACTTTGTTACTATTAGGCTTGTTCTGCTTTTATTTTTTTGTTAATTTTTATTCTAGATGTTTTGTGTTCTACATAGACTTTGCTGAAAAAATGACACAAGTCAATATTAGTAGAAATTTCATGGAGTGAAGGTGAAGGTGAACGTGAGGGTGAAGTTGAGGGTGAAGTTGAGGGTGAGAGTGAAGGTGAAGGTAAATGTGAGGGTGAAGTTAAGGGTGAGAGTAAAAGTAAAGGTGAAGTTGAGGGTGAGCGTGAAGGTGAAAGTGAGGGTGAAGTTGAGGGTGAAAGTGAAGGTGAGGGTGAAGTTGAGAGTGAGAGTGAAGTTGAGAGTGAAGGTGAAAGCGAGGGTGAAGTTAAGAGTAAAGGTGAACGTGAGGGTGAGAGTGAAGGTGAAGTTAAGGGTGAGAGTGAATGTAAAGGTGAAGTTGAGGGTGAAGTTGAGGGTGAGAGTGAAGGTGAGGGTGAAGTTGAGAGTGAAGGTGAAAGTGAGGGTGAAGTTGGGGGTGAGAGTGAAAGTAAAGGTGAAGTTAAGGGTGAGAGTGAAGATGAAAGTGAGGGTGAAGTTGAGGGTGAAAGTGAAGGTGAAGTTACAGAATAGCACCCCAGATGTGTGTGTATGTCAAATAATATTGTGTACAAAATATATCGGACATATTTTAATAGATTGTCCTGAAGTTTAGCATGTTTATTGCAGTCATTAATACCTAAAACCTGACATAAGGATTTCCAAATATATCAAAAAAAAAATTTTATACAATATTTTCAAAATTCATCAAAATGTAAAAAAGTAATCGCTATTTATATTTTTCAAAAATAGTAAAATTTTGAATTTTTTGAGATTGTTAACATTTTACTTTAAAATAATTAAAATTCAATAAAAGATCGAGAAACTGCTGTATATTATATTGAGGAAGCTAAAGGTTCGTGAAATGAACAATTTGTTTAAAAACTGTTGCGGCAATCGCTTCTGTGCAAAATATTAAGAAATCAAGTATTTATGGATTACTTTTTTGTCCAATTCGTATTTTGTTCAGAAAATTATTTTAAACAAATTATGCTGTCCAAATGGTGTTTCATTCCAAGGATAAAGAAATAGATTGAAAGTAAAATTAACAATTAGATTCATAGGTAAATTGTAAAAATTAAATACCTGTTTTTTTGTTTTTAATTTTCAATTTCCTTTTGCTCGGAATGGAACACCATACTTATTAATATTTATTAATTTGTTTAACCCCTTCACACTGTTCGACGTCTATAGAGGAAAAAATAATTCGTGCCCCCAGTGTGTATGACCGCTATAACGGCATCGAAAAAACAGATATGGAAAAGTTAACGAATCATGCTAAAAATGCCTACTCGGAGGTTTTCGGAGTCGCTGAATCGAAATCCGTTATTGAAAATTCAAAATGGCGACCAAAAACTTTTTAAGCTTACGAATTTGTTTTAAAGTGCTCATTGGGGGGTTTTTGAGGTCTAAATATTCGAATTCAGCGACCCCGAAAACATAAAGTAGAATCATAACAAGTAATTTAAAAAACAAAATTTTTTTGCACATTTGTGGCACGAAAAACTAATTTTGACTACACTGCTAAGAGGTTAAGCAATAGCAAATTAAAAGCAAAAAAGGAATGTCGACTGTTAGTATAAAATATAACATAAGAATGGCTTTGACTCCCCTCCCCCCGACGTAAGGCTATGTAGAGATTTTTCAAAACCCCCTACCCCGACAGCCCTTACGAAAATAATAAATGTTCCCTTAGGTCAAAAAATCATTATTGCTCTTTAGGTGATTATATAAAAAGATGTGCTCTTTCCATCGCAATCGACTTGTTAACTTTAAAAACGTTTTTATTGAAAAGTTGATTAAATGTGTGTGGTCCCTTTAAACTTACTAGGTAACATATGTCGATCACAAAAGTTTTTAATCCATAAAGTTTGTAATTTTTCGATAGCTATTTAAAAGGTGCTATTTTTAATTTTTAAAATACTTTAATTGACCAAATATTTAGATTCAACAACCTCAAAAATACAAAATATTATGATATTTATTGAACAAGGAGAAGAATTCAGTACATTTGTGACACAAAAATCGTATTTGAACTACACAGCTGGGAGTGTAAACCGTATTATTTCACAGTAAAAAAAGTCATACTTTCTGCTTTTTTTCAAGGCTAAATTTAAGATGTAAACAGCAGTCAGACCCGTTAAGCAAGGACAGACTTATGTGGAATACATGGGCTGAATTAAAGGTGCACGGAGAAAAATAAATAGTAATAATTATGCTATTTTCGATTAAAAATTACTACTTTCAAGTAGTGATTTTGAAACTGCTCGAGAAATAGTAACTTTGGCTTCTTTTTCGAAGACTTTTTACTTTTTTGAAAAAGTATAATTTACTTCAAAGCATCTAAATTTTATTAAAAGCCTAGTAATATTTAAAATGTCCAGAGCAATTATACTACTCTGAGCGAAGCAACTTTTATTACGAATCAGAGCAATTATGCCGATTTAACTAACGTTAAACTAACTACATGTTTTGGTAGATAATTGATATTACAAGCTTAATTATTAACCTTCAAAGTACTATGTGTTTAAAAATCACGCACAATGCTAACCCCGGTCTGTAAGACCATTATTCCCATTTTATAGTTTTTTTAGTAATTTATAGTTACCAACAATTTTGTCGATACAAATGTAATAAATATAATTTATCCCTTTCATACATAAATTTAAAAATTACATTTTTATCACATTTTAACAATATCACGATTAACGAAAAGGTCAAAACAATAATTGTAGTCTATATAAAATCTGACAGTAGAACTAGCTGTGCGTCATGTTGCACAGAAGTTACTAATGGGAATATATACTTTTACTTGAAAGCAACCCCGGTCTTACAGGCCTCTATATATCAAATATTTATCTATATTACAAAATTTACCACATAAAATTTTTTGAAAAAGTTGTCACCTAACACCCTATAGTATGAAGTCCAAAAAAGCTCAAGTTCATATTATACTTTTAAAAAAAGTTACAAACAAAGAAAATTTTTATAGCAGTCTGTCAGATCGGCATAGCACTTTGAAGATTAATTTAAATTTTTAAACATTCTTTTTTACTTCTCCTTTAATTGTTACTATTTTAATGTTTTATAAAATGTCGACTTTCAAGTGTCTCCAACTTAACAATTTTATGCTATTTGTATTTTTTTTAAAGAAGATTTTAGCATTTCGACTTTATTTCTATTTATAATTTCTAATTACCACATTTTTTAAAAATTTCAAATATTTTGTAGAAGCTGGTGGAAAGAAAGATCATCCATTTCCTTTTAAAATGGATGTTTCTTATGAGGGAGAGACCCATGAAGGTATGAATGTGCCCTTTGAATATGAAAACCACTATGAAAATGATGAAATGCGACAAGAAGAAGAAAATGTTGAACCTGAAGATGAAAATATGCCTTTAGAAGACGATGTAAACACGAACAATGAAGATAGAGCTGAAGGCAATGAAGAAATGGAGGTTTCAGAAGAATCACTTAATGATTCTGAAGATGATCCCGATGGAGATCCTGATGGTGATCCTGATGGTGATCCTGCTGGTGATCCTGATGGTGATTCTGATGGTGATCCTGATGATGATCCTGATGGTGATCCTGATGGTGACCCCGATGGTGATCCTGATGGTGATCCCGATGGTGATCCTGATGGTGATCCTGATGGAGATCCTGATGATGATCCCGATGGTGATTATGATGGTGATTCTGATGGAGATTCTGATGTTGACTCTGAGGAAGATTTAGATGGTGATGTAGAAGGAGATTCTGATAATGAATTTGAACGTCCAGAACGTCCAATTTTTCAAGGGTTTGATGAAAATTTCAGAATGAATATAAACCTACAAAATGACGTCAATGTAAAAGCAAAAGATATCCTGCTAACAACTTTAGCACGAAATGTAAGACATAAGGATACCTACGAAAATTTGATATCTCAACTTCAATGTGCCAAAGATTGCTATCTTCACTGCAATTTACCAACCACGAAAAAAAAATTGTGGGAAGTGTTGAAAACAGATAGGACAAATTTGATTTATTCAGTATATTGCACTCTTTGCAATGAAAAAATTGGTGATGGAAAGATTCCAACAAAAAACTGTCACTGTGGTGATTGCGGACCTGCTAAAAAGAATGGAAATTTAGGTACGTTTATACTTCCACTTCTTATTCCTCAATTACATGATTTCTTTAAACTGCCAAACATAGCCGCATCTTTGCGCTATAAGTATGACCGGGTAAAGATAAATCCTGATAATATGGAGGATATTTATGATGGAGAAAAGTACGTTAAACTTTCGGAAGAAGGTAGATTTTTGAACAATCCACATAATTACTCCTTCTCAATATGGGTGGATGGTGTATCTCTGGCAAAATCATCAAACGCTTCTACAACCCCAATTCTTTTACAAGTAAATGAATTACCCCCTCATGCTCGTAATAAACACGTTCTTTTAGCAGGAATTTACGTAGGCAAAAAGAAGCCAAATGTTACTTCTCTTTTGATTCCAATTGTTGAACAACTGAGAAACTTGGAAGAAGAAGGAGTAAAATGGTATCCAGAAGGGCCGGATGGACCAGAAATCGAGAGTAAGTTTACAACCTTAATATTTATTGCGGACGCTGTAGCAAAGGCAGAAGGTTTACGAATGTGCCCTCATAATTCGTATTACGGTTGTCCAAAATGCTATATTGAAGGAGTCTGGGAGAATAATAAACTTATATTTCCTAATGAGGAAATTTTGTTGCGAAAACACAATGAAATACTGCAATGCATTGAAATAGTATTTCAGGAGAATCAACCATTTTTGGGTGTAAAAGGATGCAATGCTTTTGCATCCTTACGTCATTTTGATTTAGCTGAAGGCCCTATACACGATGACCTTCACGGCTACTTCCTAGGGTGTGCTAAGCAGATAACCACACACATTTTAGAAGATGCTGGAAAAGAGTGGTATATTGGAAGAAAGAAGACTATGAAAATGATTGATAAGAAACTCCAGACAATACAATTGCCTTCAAGGATTTGTAGACAAGCAAGAAGTATAAGTAATTTTCGTAAATGGAAAGGAAGTGAATGGCGTAACTGGCTCCTTTATTTCGCTCTTCCATGTCTTGAAGGTATTTTAAAAGAACCCTACTTTACTAATCTGAGGTTATTGAGTGAATCCGTATTCATTTTGAATAATACATCGATATCCGAACGTGACGTAAATCATACAAAAACTCTCTTAAGAGAGTTTGTGGCAACCTCGAATATTTATGGAAACGCGAATATGACATATAATGTACATACAGCAGAACATGGTCCAGATTCAGTAAAATCTTGGGGACCATCATGGGCACATTCAACATTCCCATTTGAAAGCTTTGCTGCAAAAATAAAAAATGATGTAAAAAGTCCACATTGTCGTGCAGAACAAATAGTCGATCGCTTTTTTTTGAGGAAGTTTGTTGTAAGCTCCATTTACGCAGATGACATTGCTGAAAAAACAAAGAATAGGATAAGACAATTGCTGAAAATCAAAGATGAACCTATTCCACAAAATATGTCACCAGGGCATTATTTTGTTGGAATAGATCAAGAAAAGCAGAGAAACCCTAGCGAACTGTTACTTCGTCTAATAAGAGAAGCAGAAGAGTGTATTGATGAAAATACAATTGTACACACTTACAAGCAAGCAAAAATCCACGGAGTAAAGTATAGAAAGCATGACAATATCAAACGAAAGTTCTGTGACAGTATTGCTTATGATGGGAAAGATTTTTTTTCGATTAGGATTTTCTTATCATATAGACGTGGAGAAAGAACAGTTTGTGGACTTATTGGTAAACAGTTTACAATCGTAGAAAATATGTATGGAACAGAGCACATAAGGAGAGTACTTCCTTCTGAAACAATGCGCTTTGTGTCCTACCATGACATAACAGTTCCAGCAACAGTTTTTTACATAAATAAGAAATACTATGCAATTCCTATATCGAACATTTCAACAGTAGATTAATTTCGATTGTAAAAAAGTAATTTTATTACCTCCGATGACGTTCATTGGAGAAGAATAAATTTTTAACTTGCGTTGATTTTCGCGCACGAGAAAATTCTTAATACTTGCGCTGATTTTCGCGCATAGACAAAACTTTTTACTTGCGTTGATTTTCGCGCATGAGAAAATTCTTAATACTTGCGCTGATTTTCGCGCATAGACAAAACTTTTTACTTGCGTTGATTTACGCGCATGAGAAAAAAAAGTTTAGTGCACCGAGATCCGTACACAAAAAACTTCTAACTTGCGTTGAATTTCACGCAATGGAAGAAATGTACGTTTATTAAGATCCGCACAATAAAGAAAAAGAAAGTTGAACTTACAATTGTCCAAATTTCTTGTGCTGAATTTTCGCACAAATGTAAATGGGCATACATTATTTGTGAGAATGGTGGTTTTAGTGGGTAGGTCCAACAATGGAGAGTCCCACACTACCGTATGGTGTGCCTAAATGCATTTCCACCAGTAAAAAAAAAAAAAAAATAAAAAAAAAAAAAAAAAAAAAAAAAAAAAAAAAAGAGAAAAGAAGAGACAGAAACCAAATAAAAGATAAATACCATGGTACGTATGTACATATTAATAAATATTTATTAACTATTTGAAAATAATTGAAATAATGCTAGTACTAATAATTATCTGCGGTGTTGCCAACTGCTTAGATTTCCTATACCGTAAAATATTGGAAAAGTATTTCATTTCATTGAAAAAGCAAAAAAAGTTAATGTTACTTATTTTTAAAATTACAAAAAATCACAAAGAATGTACATTTTTAATTTTCTTATTTAATGTTTAATTTAAATTTAAATTAAATTTAATTTAAATTTAAATTAAATTTAATTTAAATTAAATTTAATTTAAATTAAATTTAATTTAAATTTAAATTAAATTTAATTTAAATTTAATTTAAATAAATTCTAAAGTAAGCAATTAAGCAACTGCTGCCATACTAACGCATTAATTTTAATTGCAAGAAAATAATTAAATAAATATTAACTTATAACAAAATGATTAGACTACTAATATATAGTAAATTTTTTTGTTCGAGGAAACTTCAATGGAGTACTGATGCGAGGCAATGAAACAACGCGAAGAGAAAAGTATAGGACAACAGTATGAAATCGTAAAATGTGTCGACTTGATGAATTTATAAATATATAAAGCAAAATGAATTCACACTGGCACGAAGTTTCTAATGAGTAACATCTTAAGGTAATTTTTTTGTGCATTATATTAAAATTATTAAACTGACTCTCCAGCCATTTAAAATGTAACTATAGTTCGAAAGTACAATATTATTTTTTATTTAGTTTCTGAAAAACCATTAGAACAATCATTGAAGTATATTATCAGGGAGGTTCCCAATTATAGTTTTTTTAATTTCCTCCACATTTTATAGACATTAAAGTTACTTTAACTGACAAACTGATTAAAAAATTGAAATTAAAATGGTAATATTTTTTTTTAATTTTTGAAAAAATTTTTGAAAAAAGTCTCAATTTCCTTTATTTATTTGACAATTTTTTCCCTGATATTTAACTAACTTCACAAACATGTGGACACTCTGAATAAGGGTAGTTATACAAACGAAGGGAAAAAAATTTAGAAAATTTTAACACAATATTATTTTTTATGTTCGGGTTTTAAAAAGTATTTTAAATGTACCAAATGCGGCCATTAAAAAACACAAATTGTAAATTCCACAGCTAAAGAACATGGATGTACTATTAGAAAGTGCAAGGAAACTGAGAAATTCGTCACGTTTTGTACAAAAAGTGGAAACTGACGGTTAATAACAAAGTTCAGCATATAAGTCAACAGGGAATAAAGTTCTTCGTCATTTTGAGTAACAAAAGTACATTCAATATCAAATTTGCCTTCCTTCCGGTTTGGACAACTTTATGAAAAATGGTGTGCCTTCTATAAAAAAGCTTTAAGTCTATGGCGTATCTCAATCATCATACGACATAGACTTAAAACATATTTGTAGAAGGCATACCACTTTTGAATAAGTGGTCCAAACCGGAAGGAAGGCATGTACGATATTGAGTGTATAAGAATATAAAAAAAATTTAGTAATGCACACAAGTAAACATAGAATTTGTCTCACCAAATAGTAATTTCGACCCCAAGTTATGCAAGTGATATCTTGATTAGTAAACCTTTGCTGAACACTCAAAAATGGTAAATTAATCAGTATGAAAATTCTCTATATTCACAACATTTTTTATGATGCCACAAAACTAAAAATATAGATTATGAACTTGCATTTTCTCATTGGGACAAGAAACTGATAATTTAAAACCTGTATGCTTATTTTTTACAAATAATATTTTTAAACCGACAAACGTTTTGTGGAAATGTGATTAGTGCTCAATGATTTCCAAGAACACTAAAGTTTCCATTAAAAATAATATATTTTTCGAAATTAATTTAAAATCATCCTCAGACATCAAATATTCCATGTTTTGTAAAAATACCTATATAATGTATACAATTTTAAAGGTGAATAACAATAACCAATAATTTATAAATAAACAAAAAATTAAAAATGTAACAATCTCACAGTAGTATTTAATAGGAGAAAACATGATAGAGCAGTAGTGACAAAATAATGGTGGAGTTGTATTTTAATATAACTATGGCCTAATTTTTTTTTCAAAAATAGGAAATTATAGGTAATTAATAACGCAAAATATTTATGTACATTATTGAAAACAATTTTTTGCTTAGACTTTTTTTAGGACAAAATAGTGATCATAAGTGCACTGACGGATGCTTTGCTAATGAATAGAAAAACTTAACATAAATAAAAAATTAATTATAGTACGCAACATTTTTTAGTACATTTGAAGTTCAGATTTTTTGATTCTAATTAAATTAATATTTAAAGTTTTCAAAAACGTAAATGTAGAAGACAGTAGAATTCGAATTATTCGAACGTCCGATTAACCGGATTACCGACAACGAGGTATTGCATTGCAAAAAGTGATTTTAAACAGCAGATTAATGTCTTATTATTCAAAATATATCATTCTTATGCCTATTTTGATTATCCGGATTTTCGCTTATCCGGATCGGGTCTGGTCCCAATTGATCCGGATAATTGGAATTGTACTGTATAAATAAAAATCTACACAAGCAATAAAGTTTAAGTTATTAAATAAGTATTTATTTGAAAAATGTATAATATAATTGAGCGGCTGGATTCCATAAGGGCACGTAAATTTTTCTCGGCCGAAATCGAAGTCCCCTGGACACTCAAAATTCAACTTCTGAATTTAAGTGTTTAAAATATATATCCTTATAGGAAATTTCATTGCGCATCTTTTTTTCCTTTAAATTTTTATTGTATCTGTTACCGTTTTCAAAATGTAAGGAAAAAACTGTTTTTTTAAAGAGCGAAATTTTTATTATTTTTTTCACTTCAACTCGCGATTACTCAGTCAATTTTACGAATTTTTTAATGAAACAAAAACGAAATTACACGTTATTTTATCCTACGAGTGACTAAAGAAGAAAAATGATGTTTTAATTATAAATAAAAAAGTTATTAATTTTTTATTAAGATATTGCAAAATTTGTAAACTGAAATTTTCACTAAGCGGGGAAGTTGAGCAAATTTTGAGCAACAAAAAACTTCCAGGGAGAAAGTTGTTCATTTAGGTCTAAACAAGTTTTTCCCGAAAGTTACAGTTCAATTAAACAATTAGTTAACAAATGGCGAATGTTAAAAGTCGTTGGCAGCTGGACGCCCAGCGCGCGTTTCTCGCCCGTATTATGTATACGCAGAATAAAACTCCAGCTTACTATAACGTGAAATACGCGCGCTGGGCGTTCAGCCGCCAACGACTTTTAACATTCGCCATTTGTTAAGTAATTGTTTAATTAAACTGTAACTTTCGGGAAAAACTTGTTTAGACCTAAATGAAGAACTTTCTCGCTGGAAGTTTTTTGTTGCTCAAAATTTGCTCAACTTCCCCGCTTAGTGAAAATTTCAGTTTACGAATTTTGCAATATGTTAATAAAAAATTAATAACTTTTTTATTTATAATTAAAACATCATTTTTCTTCTTTAGTCACTCGTAGGATAAAATAACGCGTGTTTTCGTTTTTGTTTCATTAAAAAATTCGTAAAATTGACTGAGTAATCGCGAGTTGAAGTGAAAAAAACAATAAAAATTTCGCGCTTTAAAAAAACAGTTTTTTCCTTATATTTTGAAAACGGTAACAGATACAATAAAAATTTAAAGGAAAAAAAGATGCGCAATGAAATTTCCTATAAGGATATATATTTTAAACACTTAAATTCTGAAGTTGAATTTTGAGTGTCCAGGGGACTTCGATTTCGGCCGAGAAAAATTTACGTGCCCTTATGGAATCCAGCCGCTCAATTATATAATGTACGTAAGATACCATATTTTTTTGTTATTTATTTTTTACCTATCATTTAATAAAAATAGTTTAAAATTTTTTTAAAACTTATAAACTTTTTTCTTAATAACAAATAGGTGAATCAATAAAATTTTAAACCAAATTTAAGATGAATATTTACTGTGGAAAAAAATAGAGAAGTGCGATTCCATGGGAGACTTTAGTCATTTTGAAGAAAGTAAAGCAATAGCAATGAAACTCAGGAATTTTAATGTACACATAAAAAGAAATGTTTCCATCAAATATTTCGTAAAAATATTCAGTAATTTTTGAAGATGTCAAAATTTTGAAAAAATTGAAAATCGTTATATCACCTTTCCATTTTAACCAAATCATTTGATTCAGGTAATAGGGATCTGAAATCATGACGTCACTAACAAACATGGCGGTCGACAACGGGGTCAAATTTTAACAAACACACATGTTTCAGACTTCTTTTTCATTATTTTTTATATAAAAAGTTGAATAAAGTTAATTGGGGGGCTTAAAAATGTTTCAGTTTGTTTATTCACAAGTTTTAAAAAATTATAAAATGCAATACGCTCCAAATATTTAATATATTTAGTAAAATAAATCACATAAGTAACTGCACCTATCAATAAAAGAATTGTTTTCCTATCGAAAAACATTATTTACTTGAATAAAAAGTTAAGAAATATCTACTCTAAATATTTAATGAAAATTTAAAGTGGAAATACAGTTTCCTTTTCAAGAAAAGTAAGGATTAATCGAGTTAATGAATAGTTTTAAGCATGTTTTAAGGTTATGTTGTGTCTCTTGTTTACCAATCTAAAAATATTAAATAAATATGTTATAGGAGACACACTGTAATGAAAAAATAATAATTATAAACTACTTTTAATTTAAAATCTTGATTAACTGAGAATACAATTAATTAAATCTGTTTTTAATCCTTATTTTTTAATTCGATTATCGGAAGAGTTTTAAATGAAACAATGTTACATTAGTTGTGCAACGTTTCGGTGTCTTGGTTTGACACCATCATCAGGCCACTTGTCATTTTACAAATTTATTTTAAAAAATTATTTAAATAAATAATTTGTTATATTTGTCACATTTGTAACATGTCACGAAAAAACATAAAATACGTCAAAAAATTAAAAGTGAATAAATTAAGACAAAACACGGACATCTCGTACGAGTGACAAAACAAGACTAAAATCTATTTTAGTCTTGTTTTGTCACTCGTACGAGATGTCCGTGTTTTGTCTTAATTTATTCACTTTTAATTTTTTGACGTATTTTATGTTTTTTCGTGACATGTTACAAATGTGACAAATATAACAAATTATTTATTTAAATAATTTTTTAAAATAAATTTGTAAAATGACAAGTGGCCTGATGATGGTGTCAAACCAAGACACCGAAACGTTGCACAACTAATGTAACATTGTTTCATTTAAAACTCTTCCGATAATCGAATTAAAAAATAAGGATTAAAAACTGCAATAACGGAAGAAAAAATCAACTATATATTAAATCTGTTTTAATAAAGTATTTATTGTGACAAAATAGAGTGAGATTATTGCTTTTACAATTTGCTTATGAAAATCTCAAAATATCAAGTAATATTATTTATTGTTCTGAATGTGACTGGTTCATAGTATTTTCTTTTTTACAAATTAATTTAATTATTAATTATCATGCTATATTTTAGGATTTTTAAATATAAAATTTGCGAATTTAGAAATTTTGTCATGTAAACTGTCAAAATCGACCCCATTGTATTAGTTAGATTTTCTGTCACCAGAATGCGTATCGCAGTATTTCAGATCGCTATTAGAAAGAGGGGTCTGCATCAAATTAACCGCGTGCAACAACATTAACTCGACAAGCAGGCCAAATTGTAATGTTAACTCTAAAAAGGGAACGATTAAAATATTGTATAAAAATATTCCTTCTAGTACTATTTTTCTTTCAGAAACACTAAAACCTTCCATGGAATTACACAGAAGTAAATGTTATTAAAAATAATAATTATTCAATAAAATTAATTTCTTCAAAAAATGTTTTCAATTTTTTTAGCCAAAGTGGGGGCAGTACTACAGACTTCCTTTCCGGATACAACGATGTTGACTCTTTTGGCGCTTTACTGATGTATTGTTGCATCCATTATCTCAAAAATTCGGCACGTCAATGTCGAAAATGTACCAATAAAAAAATTCTACATTGGGATGTATACCTTATTTATACATACAACTTTTGTTTGAATTTTTCCTGCAGGTAATAGTAAGTAAAAAATTCTAGTTGAAGATTAGTAGAAAAAATTTTAATTCTGATTCAAAATATGTATTTTAACCCCCACTTTACTCGTACTTATAAATACAATGCTTGTAAAAAACAAATATTTTACCTTAAAATAATATAATAATTAACGCAAATAATTTCAAACCTTTGTTTTTGAACATTCTTCTTTAAATTTCAAAATTTTTTAATTGTGAAAGCAAAAATAATTGAAAAATGGTTTTCCAGGAAAATAATACTTGTGCCGCAATATGGAAAAAACTACATCGTTCATAAATTATAAAGAAACTGTATGGATTGGAGAGAAAATGAAAGTAAAAACGACGAAATAGTAGACATCGAAGAAAAACATAATATATAAACGAAATATTTTTAAAGTCATTTATTTTGATTTCTTATCATTGTTGTATAAATACTGTAAGACACTGATAGCGCAGTTGTATAATCTACTTAACAGGAACTAAAAACTTTTTTCAGAATGTGAAAAATTGTCATTAAGACATTAAAATGCATATACTTAAAAGAAGATAAATTAAAAATATATACATATCATAACCATTTCACAATGGTGGCGCTGGCTGTACATTAAGGACAAATATTTATTAATACGCATAAGAATGTACGAATTTGTAATACAATTTTTCTCATTATAATTTAATTGGTTACTCAACGAAACAGTGAAGTATATTATTTGTCATGCAAATTGTTACATTTTTTAGCAGAAAATTTAAGATAAATAATGTATAGTTTAGTGATTTATTTCTCTTATTATTTAAAAATTCTATTTTGTCAAGTTTTTCCGGGGTCCTTTTAAGTCATGGGCATCCTTGCATTGCAAAGTTTCGCGGTATTGTAATATTGCGTCTGGTAAAAAATATTTCATTATCAACTGTTAAATGTCCGTAAAGTAATTGAAATAAACTGCGCCAACCGTCTAATAAGTTTTGATACTGAGGAGACAACATTTTCACAAAATGTAACAAAATTTATTTTATAAAAAAAATTAAATGAATATAGACATAATATATCGACGTCCACAAGAAAAGAGCTCATTTTAATACTATTAGACATATCTGTATGGGCGAATTCTTTGCAAAATTTGAAAAATGTGCGATGGTCTTAAAACTTTTTTTGTTAAAAAAAGTCTACATGAGATACTGAATTTTAAAATTCAGAATGCCAAAGACCTCATTTTGAGAGAAAAATAGAGATTTGATAAATTACAATCACATTGAAAAAATAGAATAATTCATAAAAAAATTGTTTACAATTAATAAACACATTGCTTTTGTCAACACATTAATATTTTCGGCCGATTTCTTATTTTTATAAGAAATGAAAAAAAATTCTTTAAGGCCAACGCAGAATAGGATCTTTAACCGGAATCGCAATCGTAAGCGTAACCGTAAGAATGAGTTAAGGAAGAATAGGTATATAATATAGCCTTCTGTAATTCATTTTTACGGTTACGATTGCGGTTCCCTACATTTTCTGCACCTACTCTTGAGGTGGTGTAAAAGTTACACAAAGTGCAGACAACGAAAACAGACCTAATAGTAGAGTAGTGTAATAGATTTACCAAATCAAAATAAGTGTTAAAAAAATTCAGTTATTTGATTAGTCAAAACTGTTCCACTATTCTACTAATGTACACTCAGATGCATTAATGCTGTCCATTGCAAAGTCGTATGATTTCTGTGAAAATGTTTTCAGTTCATAACATATGAGAACATTCGTATGTGACGAACTAAGAATATTTGATAGAAATGACCCGACTTTTCAAAATTTCTTTAAACCGGAAGGACAGCATTAATGCATATGAGTGTACCACCATGTGGGTACAGTCACACGATCTCATGCAAAACTTATGCATGCAGGTTGCCATGGTAGCGTTCCAGAGTGAGAGAGGTAGAAAATTATTATATCTCTCTTACTCTTGAACACTACTGTGGCAACGTGCATGCATAAGTATATATACTCTTTTCGAGACCGACTTCCAAATGAGTTACACCAAAAATGAGTCTATTTCTTTCTGTGATGATAAAAAACCGAAAACACTTCAAAACAAAAACTTGACAAGTGTATTCGCAAAGAGGAATGTTGTGATTTGCCATTTTATTTAATGCAACTAAATTTGTGTTTACTATAACCAAAGTACATGTTACAGAGAAAACCCTTACAAAAGTGTATGACACGCAAAACATGTCATGCACGTATAGCATTATTTTCCTGACGTTTTTTCGCGACACCACACTAATCATGTCACAAAAGTTGTAACATAAAATGTCATGCGTAAAACACCACTGAAAAATTACACGAAAAAAATCTTTAACTGGAACAGCGATAACTTTCGCTAAAATAGCGAAAATATTCGTTGCAAAAACTAAAAATTTTGCTAATATAGTGAAATTTGTAGTTGTTCCAGGTGAAGATTTTTGTCGTGTAGCATTAAAATACAATTTTGATAACGTTGTTATGAAATTTTTAAAAAATATAGTACCCAAAAATGGATTTTCACAGAAATTTAATAATAATTTGTAGCTGTAAACTATTGTTTAAATGGACAAGAAAGTGATTAAAATCAATCATAAAGTAATAGCATAGTTTATTGCACTTGAAGAAGTGTAATTACAATTACAATTATTGTTTAACCCTCCATCCATAGCATAGTGAGAAGTTTCCTCACCCACTTTCTTTATTTATTTATAACTTTTAAAATACAACAAATTATAATTTCATATTTTTAGTACCTTTCACACAACTCTTCTTCTTTATTTTAAAACATTTTTTGTGTTTTTATTTATTTTAATTCTTTTGTGATTGAATTTTTAAGCAGCAAATGTCAAGAATTTTTGACGCAAAGTGAGGAAACTTCCCACCGTGCGACTGACCGCGTATATTCGATTTCATTTGTCATTAATTTTTTATTTAAATAATTAACAGAAAATGAAAGTTAATATTACTTGCAATATGTTGTTTGGAAATTGTAATGAACGGTCCAAAAAAAATTTGGCATTTTATAACAATTTTGGATTAATTTACGATGGGTGAGAAGTTTCCTCACCTGCGACAGTAGTTCACGTTACAAAAAAAGATACGACGGATGGAGGGTTAATGTTGTTCTAAGGTTATTTATTGTCTTTTCAGAAGCACGTGAAATTGGTGAACAATCATTTTCCACAAAATGTTTTTTTGTTTACATGCACTTTTTTACAAGATCTGCCAACGAACCGTCGTTACAAATCTTCTTAATTTCGTAAATCAGAATATTTTTTAATCCATGCAGAAACGTGGTGTCAGAATTGGAAAAACTACAGCAATGCAATCATGTGGTACTTCCAACTCTGCGACCGTGTTTTTGCATATATATACGAAGTATACATTTGTGATAACGGTTCTTTTAGAGATTTTGTAAAACGTGCATGTGAGCATAGAAACATTTGTTAAAAAATTAATGATTGTTTACGAATTGCACGTGCCAGTAAAAAGAGAATAACCATCGAACACCCGTTAAATAATAATTGTAATCTTAATTTATACACTTCTTCAAGTGCAATAAACTATGCTGTTACTTTATAATTGATTTTAATGACTTGCTTATCCATTAAAACAGTAGTTTACAACTATAAATTATTATTAAGTTTCTGTAAAAAACTGCATAGAAATTTTATTGTCTTGAAATTCAATTTTTAGATACAATATTTTTTTAAAAATTCATAACAACATTATAAAAATAGTGTTTTTGGTTTTATAAACTTATACAGTTAATCTGTATATCATTAATTTTTTAAACAATAATATGTACACACTTCAATTACCAATCTTACACTGGGGTTTTACAGATGACATAAATTTATGTCACAACTTTCATGATATGATTTACGTGGGGTCGCGGAAAAACGTAATGAAAATAATGCCATGCGCGCATGACATGTTTTGTATGTCACACATTTTCGTAAGGGAATTTTCAGTTGATTTAGTAAATGCATTTGATTAAGCAACTTTCCACGTAAGAAACCAGTAGCATAAGAAGCGTAAGAAGCGCCATACGAGAAACGTAATGACGTAACTAATACAATTGTAGGAGTTTTAAGGCCTAGGCACGACTGCTTCGCGAAAGTCGTTCGCGAACGCAGAGCATGAGTTAGAAAAGGACACAACTATATCTCTGTCTTTTTCCAACCCATGCATTGCATTCGCGAACAACTTTCGCGAATCAATTGTGCGTTGGTCTTAAATCATGCATTCCAGGAGTCTCAAGCATATGTAAAATACGTATTTTACCCCCCTCCCCAGAAAAATACATTGTGGTATTTTACGGTAAAAAACCACGTAATTTATCTGAGGTATTTTACGCGCCCAACACTGGTCTCAAGCCCAACGCAGAATAAAACATACGAAGAAAAAGGGATTGTTACATCTACTAGCGAATTGCTAATACAGAACTAGCAAATCTGATTTGTTGTTGCAACAATTAATTTGTTGGTTCGTTACGCGTGCTTTGAATTTGTATATTTTTGAATTACCTCCAATTTCTATTTTTACAAAAAAAAATTAAATTATTGCATTCTGTTTGGAAATTTTATGAAAATAGTAGATATTGTAGTAAATATTTTTCAAATAATTAAATTTTACAAAAAATTATATTAAAATTTTTGACAATAACTTAATGTCTATATGGTATTTTATGCAATTTTTTTGTAAATCATAAAATTCTTAAAAAGCATTTTATTATACGGAAAAAAAGTACGCGAATCCTTCCTTGAAAGTGCTTGACTTTTGGATAGGACACAAAATACAAGGCGGTATCATATACTTTTTATTAGAAAATATAAAAAAGTCCTAGAATTATTCTAGTACTAGTATGGGCAATAGTGTTTTATTTTTAACCAAAAGTCATTTGTTCAGTTTTATAAAGTACGTGAAAGATTAGTTGACTACACTTGAAAATTCTGTAGAGCATGCGCAGTGTGCGTTGCGCGCTTCTATCCAAGGTAAATGACAGCTGATCGTCTATTTCCATTATTGTTAATTTCAGATGTGAATATACTAATATTTTAAGAAAAACAAATGAGGGTCCCGATGAAATAACTCGACCAACGCTCGGAGACACGCGCTAATGCCAGTCGGGTAGCAATGACAGGCCCAGAAGCGCTCACTGCTACCCGACATTAATTTTTAAAATTAAATTTTATATTCTTGTATTGTTAATTCTTATTTTAATAATTAAACTTTAAACAATTCTCCTGCAAAAACTTTTTACAACATATTAGATTAAAAATTTTTATTAATATAATTAATATTTTATTCATTTTACTTTATTAATTTTTATTGAAAACAATAAGACTATAGCTAAATTTTGCATTGTAAAAAATCTATTTCTGAAGATTCTAAATAATGTGTTAATTAAAAAAAATTATTTTAGAAAATATTAAATTGTTTTAAAAAACAATGACAATAACCATATTCTTAGCATATTATTATTAATTGAACTCTTAATAATAACAACATAAATGATATTAGTTCGCAATCGGTAGAATGTCTGTCCCGCTCGGGTTGTCAGACGGACGAATGCCAGTACAACGCCGGTTGTTCGGCGGCATGAAATCTGTACCGAACCGGACGCACAGCCATTACAACACAGTATAAATTTTGATCCGGCGGTCGGATCCGTCTTTGTACCGCGCCAGCAGACATTAACATCCGAATCGGTACAAACTGTCTGTACCGGCATTGACTCTCCAATTCAATCGGCGCGGATCCTTGACGGTTGGATGATCGGGCATTCGTCTGACTTTTCCGCCTGGGGTACTAGACTGATTCAAGTTTTTTGTGTCGTATTTACGAACGAACGATTTTATTTAAAATTTTTTAAATAATTTAATTTTCAAGAAAAAAAATTTATAACTTTTATAAAAAATAATTTGATTCTTGTGATAAATATTGTAAATTTTTGAAAAGAATTAAATTTTGCAAAGAATTTTATTAAAATGGATTTAAAAAATTGAATTTTGGGAATTATTTTGTTATTTATCGACATAATTAAATTTTTTCGAAGAATCATTTATGTAAATAATATTGAATTCTTGGAAAGAATTAAAAAATGCATTTTTTACACTCACAAAAAAGTTTGTTCGAAACAACAAAATTTTGGTTGAATCAATCAAATAAATGCATTGCTATCAACGATACGTTTGTTTCATTCAATCAAATAATTTCTTCCAATACGTTAATTACGTTTATTTGTATTAATTAAATGTTTATTACACTTAACCAAACATTTTAATTTTATATAACTAAAAAATTTGTTCAGTTTAAGAGAAAAGATTGCTTTGATTTAAATAAATAGTTTTAGTTAACGTATTTGGTTCATTTAAATAAATATTTTTGTTTCCTTAATTTTGTTATTTATTTTCCTTGTAATAATTTTTGAGTTTTCTAATTTAATATTTTCTGGTACATATTATTCGTTAATTTATAATTTATTATATAATTATTGATATTTTAAAATTATATATTAACAATAAATCATAAATTAACCAATAATAAGTATGCTACAAAAAAATTTAATTAGACAATTGAAACATTATTTGAGGAAAATAAATAACAATCAAATAAAATATTATACAATTATTTCTTTATATAAACAAAATTACTTAACTATAAAAAAATAATTAAAAATATTACATTGAATATATTATAAATAGTTTTTATATATGCACTCTGAAAAAAGTATATTCGAAACAACCAACCGAAAACTTCCCAAAAACTGATTGTTTCAATGAACATGATGCAATTTTTTAACTGACACTTATAATTTTGTTTTTTCCATTTACCGATTTAACTATAATGAATTTGACGCGAACGCGGACTGTAGACAAGTTTGACTCAAATAAAATGATTTGGTTGAATCAAACAAATTTGTGTGTTGTGTCAGACAAAGTGTATTCAACTAAATAATATTCTCTATTCAAAACACTAATTTTTTTAAATGAAACAAACACCTTCAAATAAAAAATTTCTTTCGGACAACCAAAAAAATTTTACGTATTTATTAAAATGAACCAAATTTATATTTAAATCAACGAAATTGTTTTATCGTAACAATAAATTGAAGTAGGTTAATTAAACAGTTTGGTTAAGTGTAATAAACATTTAATCCATTTAATTAATACAAATAAACGTATTGGAAGAAATTATTTGGTTGAATGAAACAAACGTTTCGTTGACTGTATAGTAATGCATTTATTTGGTTGACTCAAACAAAATTTGGTTGTTTCGAGCAATTTTTTTCAGAGTGCGAGGAGAGAAAGTAAATAAAAATTGACGGCTGTCAAGTGAAACACAATTGGAATTATCTTAAACAACAAATTAGGTTGCGAGATAAAAGTAAAATATTAATTTTTTGAAACATAGAGCAGAATTTATAAAACTTTTACTCTGACATATTGCATTAATATTTGTTTCACTTTTTTTGTAAAAAAGGTAAACAAATTTGTTTTTGGTAGTAGATAATACTCCGAAAAAATAGTTTTTAGAAAAGCTGAACTAAATTAAAAAATTTATTAATTCGCCATCTTGAATTAGAAATGTTTTACTTCTATAAAAAAAGGAATTTAATTTTTATTATTAACAAGAAAGAAAATCTCTAAATTTTTGTTTTTATTATTTTTAAAGAAAATTTTATTTTATGAATTATTTTAATTTAAATAACTATTTTATTTAAATAAAATGTCTTGCTGTAAATTAATAAATGTTTATTTATTATATATTCATACTTACCTTTCTAATGCAATAATATAAACTTATTTTTGACACTATAGAGAAAGATTGACAATTGTATTTTAGAATTATTTCAGTGCTCCATCTATTGGGAGAAAAATCGTCGAAATTTGCACTATGGTAACACTTTCTATTTTTTCATGTTATCGAGCGAGCTCTCGTGGTAAATGATCATTTAACTCGCCCATTTACCTACAAAGCAAATTACTCGTTCTTCTCTTGTGTCACATTTAGAAACAAACTTTTCACTTTTTTATTTATTTTTATAAAAAGTGTTTTATTATTGGTTATTTTTTTGTTTTTAATTTATTCTATACTATAATGACTTTTAATTTTATACACTTTTAAGTTTAAAATAAGTGAATTTACATGCTTAATTTACAAATCACCGTGACAGTGTAAATAATCACGGATGATTTTTTTAACTTTAAAAATTATTTTTACATGCTAAATTAATGTTTTTTATTAAAACGCTGGCATAAATTTATTCATTAGAATGTCCTCTTTCAATTTCTCTAATAAAAGTTGTGGTTTTATATGGTTTTTCGGATATTATTTACAAAACGCTAAAAAATCACAAAAATTTCAGTGATTTCTCAGTGATCCCAATCCGGCAGTATACTGCAGATCTGAATTACGTACATAAGTTACTAAACATGATCTTGAATGGAGACAATTTTGTGCTTCATCGTGTATGATATTTTCAGTTTTAAATTAAAAGCTTCTTGCATCAAGAATCGCAAGTTCATCTTTTGAAGGAACGTAATGAAATAAAAAGGATTTTACTTGGAAGAAATTCATATG